>LUCM01008552.1:207695-278865 GCA_008360955.1 Fasciolopsis buskii
TTCACAATAACAGTCAAAATAACCCAGATTTCAGCATCTCACATGCAACGAACTTCGAGCACTACCATATCGAATGTGAATGGAGCACTTTAATGTTAACCAGTGCACCGTTCATACTTTTGGCCAACAGTGAGCTCTGTTCTACTTTTGTAGGTTCCACTGGTAATTTAGAAGTTGTTAAAGAAAATCTGACATCTTTTATCTTCTCAGCAGTATTGTTCGCCAACGGATGGATGTACAAAACTTCTCCGGAAGCCCACGGGCCGTTTCGGGTAGGCGTGCC
Organism: Fasciolopsis buskii; assembly: GCA_008360955.1. Classification (NCBI taxonomy): domain Eukaryota; kingdom Metazoa; phylum Platyhelminthes; class Trematoda; order Plagiorchiida; family Fasciolidae; genus Fasciolopsis; species Fasciolopsis buskii. The sequence continues at coordinate 207,979 of LUCM01008552.1, forward strand.
CGGTATTCTTGTGTCCAGCCGTCCTTATACAATTGCGCTCCTATCTTAGTTTCTCGCTGGAATCATATTTGGATCGTTAGGAGCATGAATGGATGATAAGTCTATTTAAAAATCACATGATGATTCGTCGGGGAGTACCGGGTACGCATACCTGAAGAGCGGCAATAACCGCAAAACCGGCCTTGTGCTTCCGGGGGAATTTCGTTCATCAATCCATACGCAACACATTATTGAAAAGAAAAATCAATAAATTCGGGCCTTGTTTCCCCTCTCTGAAGGTCAGCCTTACCAGACCGACGAAAATCCTTCGACGAATCAATATATGATTTTTAAATGGACTTGTCATCCATTCACACTCCTACCGATTCAAACGAAATTCTAACGAGATAACCTGCCATCCTTTGTCAGTAACTGTTAGGCAATAGTCATTCATCTTTCATGCTGTTGGTGAATATATCCATCGAATTATAAAATCATTATATGTTTGCGGGTAGAACGTTTCCATTCGATGTATTTTCAAATCCCCTCCACTTACTAGATTCGTCAGACTGATTCATCAGACTGCTGCCCCCCTGATTCTACTACATCTTTTCCTTAGATTTGACTAGGAAATACGTGCAGCCAATTTTTTTTTGACTGTACGGCAGACATCTGTTTACTGAAACGTTTGTCCAGTCCCGTAGCTTATGAAAAAATTGTCTCGTTAGCAAAGTAAATACTTCCTTTGTCTGCATTTTCCTCTGGATAATGAATGTTGATTAAGTTTGTCAACAACTGAATCAACGGAGTCGGCCATATTTTCCCCGAACTACTTATTTCAACCACCGTTTCATGTTCCTGTTTTGTTCAAAGACGAACAATGAATTTGGTTATTTATTTATTTTTTGAACAAAATAGGCAACAACTGATCCCTCTGCCCGGATGAGCACAAATAAATAATCCCTGGCAGAGTTGTCTTAGTGTGTTATTCGTTGTCTGTTCTTTTGAGTTCGCACGTTTATTTGGAAGACCGGGGTGGCATAACCCAGACAGGGCCGTGAAATATCTAAGGAAGGTGTGTAAACATGAGGACTCCGAGAAAGGACGTAGTGACTTCTTGTCTATATGTAAAATATTGGGGAACTATTCACGCACGAATTCTGGATCTGTCACATACAGTTCGATCCTTGAGGTAGCTAAAATGAGATACAAATACTCAAAGACCCATGGCGCTTACAATGGGAACAAATGACGTGTTCTCACTGGATTTGAGATTTACAATGACGAGAACTGGTATGGGTTAGGCAGAGCCCCTAGGGGTAATTTGTGGGCGGAATACTCAGGTTTACATGACAGTCAGTCAGGAACAGCAATATTGTTTTCACAAAATCAACTATTTGCTATTAGGATGAGGTTTCTTCGACAAGCAATACGCTAGCTGGTTCTCACAAGTCGCTTAACGGTCCGCCAGTTACGGTTGTTTTGTTTTTTTTCTAAATTATCTTCCAGTCAACGAGTCCAGAAACAGCCTTAAAGTTGATTTGGCTGTGGATGTGCCGCCAAACGTTTGAATTCATACTCGGAATTAATGCTGCCTACAATCCCGTACACCGCCTATGGAACACAACAAAATGCGTTTCAAACGATAATATTGGAGAAGCTAATGAGAAATAACCAAGAGTTCGCCTCGAATATCCCTACGATTTCATAGCTTTAGTGGAGAAGAAACAGAAAATATCTGTAGTTTCGCCAGAAAATTAGGAAATATTGTATTCCGCATGGTACGAATAGTGGTAATTAGTCAGGGTAACCTTCAATCTAATCCCTAAAACATTTCCTTGAAGTATCATCTCAGATGGAGCTCTAAATCAGATGCTCTGAATCTGATTCCACTGCCAACTTAAAATATCTGCATTACAAGTACTATCACCGAGCGGCATTAATATCGAAGGAATAGCGATCATATTAACGGGATCAGTAATAAATCGCCAAAGTAGCACCTCTGATCCTTGCCAAACCATAAACGAATCAGCGAAACAACTAGAACGCCAAATTTGAATGTATCCACCCAAGGTAAACCCAGGGTAAACCCAAAACTCTTGTTTTTCCATGTACAATAAGCGGACGCCTTACATTAGATTAGACATGGAGCACCTGGTATTTGAAACTCCCTGTTCATCTTGCAATTACATAATTATCTTCTCCGTTGTCCTGTTTGAATGCAGGCAAAGATTTCCGGCATGGCTTTTGACTAACAACAACGAGCAGCATCACGTAGTGGCGTGAGTGTTGTGCTTTGGAATGGTAGTATAGTCTCCTAGAAGGAGCATCACAAATGCCGTGACCAGGGTTTATCACATATATCAACTTCTCCGAGTGGCTCATCTAATTTTGATCTTGTCCTAGCGGAAGGCTAGGACATTTTGTTTGTGTCACCGAGGTTCATTAGCAACATGAAGGGGAGGGGGCCAGTTTGACGGAGTACGCCAAAATGACTTTGATTTCAACGTGCATTGCGAGGCTAACCAGGATTTCATTTTTGTGAACTTTAAGCCAAACGTCAGATCTTATTGCGAACAATCCCTAGTGCAAGAAATCCCCATTGGCAAATTGATTAGTCTTGTTCAGCTAGGCGTATTCTTGATTAACATGTGGGTAAAAACCGCTTCCAGCGACGAACTGACGCAATCGGTCTTTCTCAATATGACAAGGGCAAATAACCTGTACCAACCTTTCATTTACATTGCATTCGCAAATCGTGACCAGCCAGCACTTTCCGAATTCAACAAGTCTCACTCTAGCTGATGAATTTGCAGGCATTCGGACATTTCTGGTTCCGTTCATTCCAGTTTTACACATGAAACATATCTTACCATTCTTCCGAACAGAGAATTCTTACCGAACAAGAAGAAATTAGATTTGGTGGCATATATTCTTCCCAGTTATTTACCGTTTAATGGCTTAAACATTGTAAGTCAATTTGCGTGAACACGACCTGAACCCATGACTGCCGCAGGCGTTTATGTAACCGGTTTAATCAATGACTGTTTGTAACAAAAATGAAAATGAACAACCAAAATCTACACTAGAATGTACTCGCCACGAGCGAAGCGCAGTGCACTGCTAAGACCCAGGTGAGACAGGAAGGAGAGGTAAGTTTGCTTTGTGAACCTAAACAGTCTGACTGGGATAACGATTTCAGTACTTAAAAGCACGAAATGCTTGACCTTCTATCCACATTCAAAATGTAGAGGGATTATGCAGATACCGTGAAAGTAGGTCTAGCACACCAAAAATGCAAAACGGTGATCTTTTGGATGACATTAAATGCATGAAATCAACCTGGCAGTGTTGTTATAACAATTGCTATTCCAGTATGTCGTACTAGAGTAACCTTCGAAATTATATAAACAATCAGCATGCTCAAACCATCAGTTGAATAATTGTGCCTGCAGATGTCCAGTTTCAGGTGCCTGTGGTAATGGCATATCCCGTGGAAAACCTAATGTAGCTGTGAGCCGAGCGGACGAAATGCAAAAGCCACCAATCGTTATTCAAGACTGAGTCAAAATATTGCCCAAGCAGAAAAGCAAAATGAAACTTTGCTTACTTTTGCATATTGGACTCTGACATACGCTTCCCGATAAACGCGCTCAGCTCGTACGTCACACCGCACAACTGTGATCAAAAGACAAAACGTTGAAAGAAATTGAGAAATGAAAAAGTTAAACAATGTTGCGAATAGATCGCTAACTTCGTCCCGATTTGAACCATTTTGTAACATAGATTCGTATGTGAGCAACCATCATCTGTCCAGTCAGATTATCCAGTATTTACAACTATTTCGAGCAACCTCAAACTTTTATCCCTCAAGACTGTAAGCTCACGTGACGGCTTGAGAATCTAGCATGCTTTTCGTCAAGCAGTTTACCTCAGATCAAGTGGACCTAATCGTCTATTGATTGTAATTTGTTCTCATGGTAGCAGTGGATCAAACCCAAACAAACTATTCGTCTTTTTTATTTTTTTCAATTTTCTACAACAGTTAACAAATCCTTAATTGTCTTTTGACAAATTCAATAAACAAATACTCTGAGTATGACGTTTAATGACATATGCACGGTCAGCATATTTTTCTGCAGAATGCGCATTTGGAAAGTGTTAACGATGTACGCATTTACCATTTTGGAATAGGCATATATCTGAGAGCAGATAATTGCTTTCTAATTCACACTCGCTTTGTGTTCATCCTCGTACAAATGCAAATTTTGTGTTTTGCCCAAAATCGGGCCTACTAAAAACAGTCATCAAAAACTCGCACACTTTCAAGGCATTCTAGAAGCTTGAAGAAGAAATCAGGAAAGCCGATAGAAAGTGATCAGTCTGCTCCTTGATGTTTACTCGGGCACAGAAACACGATAACATCATTTGCGTACGGAATACATATTCCATAGAAAATGACTCACTTTATCTGCTTCCTCTTCACTAGGTTGTATTGTTATGGAAGACGGTGCAAATGGGGGAATCTAGGCGGGAAAAGATTGTTTGGAAGGAGCGATTATTCAGACATTTTCAAGCGAAAAATCTATTTCCAATCTGTAGTGTTCCGGGGCTTTTCATATCTCATATAAACATCGCACTTGCACTGACGAACAGTCGGTGACTTTCATTAATTTTACCATGACATTTAAAAGAAGAGAAAACTAAAAACCTCGTTTGCCCTAGTTTTGTAATGGACAATGGGTGACAGACCGTCTTAGAGTCAACGAACGTACAATTGAAAGATATCGGTCAGTAGCCGTAGCATGACTTTTTTTTATTGATTGTTTCTGACCTTAGAGCAAGGGAAGATCGAGATTGTTGTCTCACGACCAAAGATGACCAGTCTCTATTTCGTTTTTGGTAAATAAAAACCTGGGACGACGCAAATAATTTGGAAGAAGCCAATTCAGATGTGACATCACTGAATGCAAACCAGGCAGTTCTGAATTTTGACCTGGGCGTTTGAAATAGTTCACTTTTAAAAAGATACATGCACGCGCACACTTTAGTTATTCATGTATGAATTCTACAGGCTGATGAATGGTTGTGACTGAACATGTCGAACACTACTGTTTAGTACACAATGATCTCTTGGTGTCTTTTCGGTTTGGTTCAGTGAGTCATGAATCTGAGTTAGCATAGCATTATGTGAATAGAGACCAAAAGGAATAGTTTTATCTAGTCTAATTATCATGCAAATTAGTTTGTAATACCCCACTAACGACTGATATTGGCAAATGTTTACTTTTATTGTAATATCTTGCGAATCTTTCACCGTCTGTAAAATCTTCAAGAACAGAGTTGTCATTCAGAACCAAATGACATAAGGAGTGTGTCGGAAAATCGGTGCACCATGTATTGGTTTTAATTGTGAATGATATGATGTCAATAACAGCGTTGTCGGTAGATGTAATGTGCCAACGTTTGATTGCAAAACTTGCTTTGAGAAAGACTATCCATGGTAGTCGAAACGTTGGCTCTGTTTTATTAACATTATATCATTCACAATTAGAACTGTCATTCATTTTCCCATCACTGTTATTATCACCACGAGCCAATGCCCATTCGTCTAAATCAGCTATGCTTTGTTGATTGCTTATTGATAGGGGGGCCAATCTAAGCAGCCCTGAATCTATGAAAAAGCCATAGAATTCTACACCAAACCCAATGGAACTATGCTACGAAAGACTAGGATTTGGACATTTTGACGTCAACTTTTCCATTCCGCTTTGACTAGTTTTGCTTTTAGCTAAAATACCACCCCTCGCATCGAGCGCACTATTGTTAGACATGCTCCAGGTTTTTGGTCGAGGTCTCAACGCTTTGGCGCCTGAAAGTTCGCAGAAAGCTTTTGCTTCTAGCTCACCAAGATGATTTGAAGATTGCATCAGGTTTGAGACACGCACTGGGGCACCGTCAAAGTCATTTAACACCAGTCTCACTAAAGTTTGGCTCAGTGTAGCAAAACTTTTTACACAGCATTAAGATAAGAAAGCCCAAAGAGATAGCAAAATTGCGGACTTAAAGTCCATTGGGTGGAGTGACACGTACACGGTATTCTGTGAACTGAAAAATATTCCGATATCTTTGTTTTCCTGTTTCTATTTACTGTCTTATTCGTACTAGGTTGAACTTGTATGACTACATGTCCCATGTGTCTTGAAAATGTGTTGCAGTTCACAGGCACAGAACGGTGAAAGATACCACTCTGAGGCGATAAAATCTACTGAATTGTTCGATTTAGAACCCATTACTTTAGTCATAATGATATATGTCGATATCCTCTTCGACTAACCTGTTACAATGCATATCATTCTGGTTTCTACTGGATCGTTTACAAAAATTGATCTAACCGGAAAAGCCTACTCGTTTACTCGGATGAAAGTCTAAAAATAATCTAATAGATTTCGGGTTCCATATCATGCATCCGGTGGTTACAGTTGTTTGATACATTCCCATCGGTTGTTTGGAGATTGCAAACACTGACATTTGCACAACGAATGCCAGTGACTGTGATATATATCTGTTCCGCTGAATTCATTCATATAACGTGTACCGTATAAATACTCTTTTGACCGAACTCTTGTTGCCCTGTGCTTAATTCTCAACTCATCTAATTTGCCCGAGAAATCATTTACTTTTGATTTCTTAATGTCTCGACTAATTAAAGTGATAAAAATTGAAAACAAATGCCAAACGAAATACTGTGCAAAGTTGCATGAGTAGTAACGTGACTTTTCACCAAGCCGTGAAATCGGTTGCAAAATGTCGGACGTTTCTAGACCTGTGCTTGTCATTATTAGCACGACAATTATTTTGTTTCTTTCCACATTTCCCTTTGAAATGCTACGTTATTTTAATGCAAACCAAGACAAGGTCTAGGCTGCTGACCGGATGACAGATGACAGAAGAGTACAGGATGGACAAGTTTTCGACGCCCCAATTTATCCACACATGCCAAAAGCGTAAGATAAACCTGACGGCTATCAAAAATCCTACCTTACCCTCGTCGAAATTAATCCTTCTTAGCTTACAAATACCAGTTTTATCGATCAACTGTGCGACGTCTCGATAAATTTGAACCCCTTGGTTTATCGGCAATTCCTAATGGTGCGTGTCCGACACGTCCGACGGAAGTTGAATCGTAGATTCTAGAAGTCATATCTTCTGGTACTGGAAATCTAATGATTGATATGACAAAACCTCCCGCGATAATGTAAGCCATTATTACCGGTTTAATGATCGATTTGTGTGCATCTAGGTATTCAGTGTGCTTTACACTGGGCCAAATGAGAGCAAGAGACACCTATCTTCGAACATGTTGAGACATTCTAGTCATCTTGAAAAAATGCAACAAAATTCTGACTCCACAAGGTACTCATGTGCGCGGGGCACAAGAAGGGCAGTGCGTTTGCCTTTTCGTGTTTTTCTTGTCGCCTATCATCAAATATTAGTTTCTGGATCACATAACCGAATCTCGCGAATAGATTTGTGATTAATTTTTAGCCACTCTGGACCGCTGGAACTGAAGGACGTTTTATTACCGCAGTTTCAGGATTAGAACTGTTGGACTGCACTTTGGTTCACCGTTGACATATTGTGTGGGAAATAGAATTTAACTATTTTTTTGTTTGTGTTGCGTTCATAAGATACAATACTGGATGTTTGTCAGAAATACATTCTCTTTCAATGAGAATCCTCCCAAAGGGTAAACGGAGGTCATGATCTGAAATCTCGTAATAGTGACGTCGGATCAGAACAATCAATTTTCCAATGCACTGCAAGTGAATCAGTTATGCTCGGGCAACCGTAAAAAGTGTTGAGCCCTTGCACCGTATTGGGTGACCCGATGTACGAAAGCGAACAAATGGGCGAATTCCAGACCACTAGTTGCCCGGGCAATAGGTACATCATTTTCAGAGTCGGTCAGATTTCTCTCAGAACTCTAACTTTTGCATGTTACTGGCCTATATCAGCTGCTTAATTAATTATGGGAGGCTTTTCTGTCTACTGTTCAGTCAACTTCCGGTGACACCAAACGATGTTTGAGAAGTTTTCTTGGATATCATTAACGCACGAATCGCCGGAGGAGATTTGCCTTACAAGCATAGTTTCTTTCGAATTTCGCCTGTTTATCCCAATGCTAATGTCCCTCGCGCTACTAGCATGCATCAAACCTAAGAGTTTGCTGAACTTCCGGCCTTGAAATATTGCATAGAACGCTGATGGCTAATTACGAAACATCAAGAAAACCTTATCATGAAATTACACACTCTTTGCATTCTCACTGTATTATGAGTCTTGGTTATATACTTTTAATTCCAAGACGTTTGATTTCAATTGTGAATGATATAATGTCAATAACACAGCGTTATATCATTCATAATTAAAACCAAAACAGGGCGCATCGATTTTTCGATTCACTCTTTGCATCATTTGATCCTGATATTTACATTGTGATTTCGTTCGATGTTCATATTGCATCCTATACACAAAAATCCATAAACTTTGTTTTGAAAGAACTTATTCTGACTATAGTTTGCCTCACAATAATTGGAACAATAGCCACAGTAGATTGCCATCCCAAGGAAGAACAATGTGGCGTAGAAATGCTCTGACAGTGCCTACAGTAGAACGCATATTGGTTTACTGTCTACATCTGAGAGATAAATTTCCGATCCCCTTCAAGCTTGCACGCAGACTGTGAGCATTGTCTAACTACGATGTACGATTTTTGGATAATAGCTCTGAGAAATGTTCAGACTCTCTCCGAGAAAAAACCACATTCAAGTGCCAATAGCGTTCGAATTCAGCTTGCAGAAGACGATACCCTCGCAAAGTAAGCAAAATGACCTAAGTCACTGGGATATCGTTAAAATGGAGCTTATAAATAGGATGGATGTGAGTATATTACCAGTAACTTTCCACCGATTCCCTCAGTTTGTAAATTCCATACGAAAACTACCGTTAGCCTTTGGTCCCATCCGGTATTTCAATCTAAATTCAGTTGACTTTCCGTTTGCATATCACTAGAGAAATCAAACATCCACCACATTTTGTCACTCGCACACGAATGCATTGAAACGGTCAGTCGTGCATCTTTTTATCTTTTCCAGTGGATGGGCTTATGCTATTGCGTATTGCATAAATGAATTTTGAGCCATTGCAAAATGCGCACCTATAATTCACTTACTAATACTGTTAACAGTTATTGATAAGGTCTTAATTAGTGCTAATACTACTATTTGAGCTACTAGCCATCACGAATGACTTTGTTATTCATAATACGACTAACGTTCAGCCTAATACTTGGGTCGTAAGCTTCAATAAATGGCTGACCTTTTGTTCAGTTCGGAACAAATTGATTTCCTTGATTGCCCAGGCCACAATGAGACAGATATTCGAAATTAAGAATCAATTCCTGATCATTTGATTATTAGTCTGTCTAGTGTATGCGTGATTTTTGACCCCGTCATTAGGCTTTGCGTTTTTCGCTATGCCTTCTTGTTAAATTGGTTTGTTTGAGACACTTTTGTGTTTCATGCGACAATAAAACCTTTTTGATTGCTACTTTTAAGGTAGTTGTTACCTCCGCGGTTGTTAAATCACGAATCTATCCTCTAAAATAAACCCGAACTGAAAAACACGGGTTCACGTTATCAGTAGTGTGTTCCGTATATGGCTAGTTAAATCGGGTTTCAAGTGGAAATGACCAAAAAACGTTCGTGTGCTCCCATGGAAACCCATTCATAAGAGAAACATAATACTGATAATAAAAACATCTTTTCGGAACGTGTGCCGTCTAACCGACAAAAATCTTCCAGAGAATCACCGTGTGATTCCTAATGCGAATTATTCTTTGTTTGCAGCCCTAATGCATCCGGCAAGATCCCATCGAAAAATGTTAGGTCGGAAGGACCAGAAAATTAAGAATTAATTGTCAAGCAAAACTTTGCATCACAGGGTAATAGTACCCACTTCATGGAAGTAAGACTCAGCTGCCCAGTTCTTTTAGGAATCCCCAAGCCTTACGGTGGCCACTCACTGGTGGCGATTACTAACAAGTACATGGAAACAGTCCTAAAATGTCTCCATGTTTTCTCAATGGTTATTATAAGTTTAATAACTTGTGAGGAACCATCTAATTTAACATCAAACATCCAGTTAATAACACCGACTAATTACTAAAATTAAGTTGTCTCAGAAGGAAAATTACTGCAAATTGCCAGTCAAGCGTGAGAATGCTCCACGTCTTTCACAAGTGAATGGTTGTTATCTTTGTAAGGTCACATCAATCCACTCCATTTTTCTGACTTGAACGTGCGTGAATCCAAGATTCTGATTCTCTTCTGGTTCGATCGTTTTCGACTAAACTTGCCTGGTTTATTAGTGAACGCGTTGTCACGGTAACGCACTCATCAGTACATGTTTGGTAACCCGGTAATGATTGATTTACTTTGCTTATATCGCTGAGGTTAACGTCCCTTTGAAGCTGCTACTTCAGGCGTTTAAAAGTTCGTTAACAAGCAGCGTTACCGGAGAGTTCGCAATCTACCGGGAGTGTTGTTACAAATTATTAGGGAAAGTTACATAAAATTTACAAAAACAGTACTACGTAAAACGGTAATATACAAAGTAGTATAACAATAATGTTGCTCATTCATCTGAACCAGGAATGATTGAACAAAATAAGTGAATGCTGTACGGCATTGCACAAGTACTTTTTTATTCTAGGGATGCATCCAAATTGATAAAATGCTCGATAAGAAAAGTGAACAATGGTTTCGATTTTAATGAAAGGCATTGTCTCGACCGGTGATGAAAAGTTCGGGATCTAAACGCCAAGTTCAGCGACCGTAAACCCCATCACAGTGGTTTCGATTTGCCAAAGTATCGGTCGCTTATGGTATGCTTTCTTTACCAGTTTTTCGGATAATGAGAAGATTTCGGGGACACATTTGAACTTTGATCCGTATCAGCTTGTTCGGTTTTTTGTCTAAGTAGGCATCGGAGTGAGTTGATGTGCAATATTTGAACTCAGGCGATCCTTAGAAGATGTGGGTTTTTCTTGCCAGTAATTCAAAGATACTTATTTCATAGTGCGAAGTATTACCAGTGATTTCAAAACAGTAAATGAATTTTTCCCATTTTCCAAAATCATAAGAAATTACTATGTATAGCAGGAAAAAACCATCGACTTAGTGCCAACATGAGAACTAGTTGTCACGGTTCGATTGAACCAAAAGTTAGAGACCAGGCAAGATCTGGTCTCTGATCACAGCTCTGGTAGACTTGATGAAACAAACTGGGTTACCTAAGTCAAGTTATCATGGAAAACAGAGAGCCGACTCGTTTTCATGTCTTCTTGTCTAACGCAGAGATGAAGTAAACTTGGGCAGGCCTTAGCCTACGCAGGCAAATAAATCCAGTAACGGCTCTCAAAGAGGCAATTAAACCTTAAAGCTTGTTGTTATAGTAATAAAGGAGTAAATGTCATTTGGAAGCTACCTACAAGTAGAACTTTGAAATCTGTACCAATGGGTTGGTCAGTGAATGTTTCTTTGGGAAAGAATCCTACTAGTTTTCGGTAATTTTACAGCATCTGCTTACCTTGATCCGAAAGGGATAGGCTTTGGGACCTAACCTTGCCATTAGTCTTCTCTGAGCGTATGAATGTTCAAATCCACTGGTAAAAATAACCTCTTCGTTTTGCGAGCTCTCTGCAAGGCGCTCCAGCACTGACGTTTGAGTTGTGGAATTTTCGATCTCCTTATTCTTGATTGATTCTTTGTGCCGGTGACATTTCCAGCTTCGAGTCGACTTTGATTTGACCGTTTTTGAAGACTGACTACTCGGTGGCCACATTTTTCGGACACAAAGTAGCAAGTCTTTTTGGAATGTCAAGCCCAGTACGTCCAAATCTTCACGACCGTAACGACAACTGCAGCTGATCATCAAGTGAACCGGGAGATTTTTGAGCTTTTTCGGATCGAATGAGAGCACCCCATCTGACAGAAAATGATGGCAGAAAAAATTGCTAAAGATATCTCAAGTTTTAGTCCGGAACAATCGGTGATTTTGAAAAGTCATTTGGAAAGCATTAATGTGTTTGTCATTTGCACCGCGTCCGGGGGGTTCCGTGCGGTTTGATTGTTTCGTTTGGAAGTCACTTTGCCACAAATCTGACATAAAAATTTATTTAAAGCAAATTTACGATTTCATTGCCAAGTCATTCCATAGGGACTCATAAAAGTGACTATTTTAGCTCGTATGCTAGTTTCCTGTATCAAATTTTAGATCTGCCTAACATGTATTCCTCATAGTATCGATTTTTAGGAACAAAAGTAAACCACCGTTTCATTCCGCTATATTTTTTACTGCGTACGGAAGAACATAACAGAATGCATTTATACAGGAGGGGCTATATATGTATACATACTAAAGATAAATCTCATGGTAATGTTATTCACCTGGAGTCGAATTGTACAAACAATATTCATCGTTAAAGTCAAAAGATAGAAGAAATGCTCACGCATTTTTCGCCTACATGCAGACTGCAAAGGTTCTGACCGACGTATCACGAAATTCACCAGTGTCGATTGTTCGTAAAGAATGTTTTTTCTCCTGGGGCATTTTTATTTGAGCAAATTTATCTGGATCACCAGTTCAGAACAAAGCTTCGATAATGCATTTTTTTCGAGTTTTCTACACAAGCATCTAACGATTAATTTAATGCTTCAACAAACTAACGAATGCATGGATTTACCCTCGGCTTATAGTGTCTACAATGGTTTATTTGTTCGACTATTGCAATATAATTCCATTTTATGCTCCTTTGGTTGCAGCAAGAATGAGGGAGGGGAAAAATGGCAAAATGGATTGCGCTTTTGCTTCAAAGATCAGTTGGAAAACAGATTCGATTGGATTAAAGTAAACAGGAAACTAGCGAGGTGGTCTGTGTTTTTGGGTCTAGCGTTGGAGCGAGTGCGATAATTGTCTCATGCACGCACAGATGAACACAGATGATGGTGGTGGAAAGCAAGTGAAACATGAATGCAAATAAATTTTTGCCGAATTTATTTGCAAAGTGCATTTTGTCTAATGCCACCGGCCTTATTGTTAAGGGGTGATGAGTGCTCGTTTTTCTGGGTGATTTTCGTGAATAATAAATCTAATTGTCACCCGAGCAAATCACCCGGACTTGGTAATTGAAGGCATGTGGATAAGCGTTGCTAATCATGCTCACATCTACCGGCTAACTATTAATATCAATGATAGCAACATTATTGCAGTAATAGGTTTGATAAATGCAGTCCCGTTGCATTACCGTGGTTCATGCCATGTCAACAAATAATTGGCTGTTGATTAAACTGGCCACCTTTCCACATTGGTTCTAGTCCGCTATCAACCACTCAGTTGTCTTCGGTATGGTGTGCAGAAGTCAAGTGCTTTCCAGAATATTTTTAAGTATCCCTATGATCAAACATCAAGAAGTTAAAACAGATTTAAACCTAGATCGTAGAACATTACCTACCAAGACAAACGATGGTAGTTCTAGTTCCCTCAAGAATCTCGATTTCAACGGTTATGGTACACAGAATTGTGGCAGACCCCCATTCTTTTTCTCAATAGCCTTCAGTTTTCGGCCACCAACAGTATTATGACTAGCATGTGCGTAGGTCACAGTTTTTCCCGAATTAATGTTCAATCCGCCTCGTCTGACACATGGCAAACAGTGGAAATAATTTGGACTTGGCATTTATCCCCAAAATGTTGCCTTCTCGACTGCTGATTTGGGGAGAATGCGCAACGAAATTCGAGGGAAATTGCTCTGATACTGATTTTGTTTTATCCGTGCCCAATCGATTGAAATGTATTGAAATTTGCATACGGTCCAAATTATGACAAAACATCACCATATCATATAGTATAGAAAGACGTTTCGCTTACTGAAAATGTGGATTAACCGACGCGGTCTAAGGGCAGCAGGGAGAGGAGTGCTGCTTTTCGGTCAAACTCATGATTGAATAATTCGAGTCCCATTTTGGTAACTCAGTTTTGTTATCAATTAGTTTAATTTGGCGTTTCCAGTTTACGGCTTTTTAATTCAAATTATCCTTCCGACTAACGGCAAACAGATTCTGCTCATTCGTCGTGGGTAAAATAAACCGATTTTTAGTTGTTTTTCATGTCTTAAATTTTTGATTACGTAACAGTACTTCCAAATTTGCTTTGACCTTATTTTAGTAAATATTTATTCACTGAAATCAATTAAACAAATAAAAATACGAATTACTACAGATGAGAAGACAAAAACTGATTCATTTGAAGCTTGCCTATTATTTTGCACCATTCCAAAGCGGCAGTATTCTTCTATTACGTTTCGTATGACAGACGAAGGGCACAGATCCAACAGAAATAGACATGCTAGTAGCAATAACCCCGAAATTGATTTTTCTAGCTTGATGCATAATTCAGCAATCGCTTTCTTCTATGATGTGAATTCAAACAAAGTGTCAACAAAACTCAGAAATTCAACTGAATTTCGCTTTCACATGTTCAGCGAAATATGCAAATCAGATTTGTTCGTCATTCGGACGAGAATCCACGAGTGAGGTTTTGCTTAGAATTTTGTTGTAACTTCTCGAGTCCTTGGTCATCGTGTCAATGTTCGGTCCACCGACACGAACGCCACGGAGCATAGTCAAAGGTACATTATCAATAGTGGACTGACTGATTGGTTATTTGCATGCCGATTCATCTTTCACGCTTGAGAAACACATGGATGATTGAATCATTATTCCTACGCCTGCGATAATGATCCAAAAGGGTAACTAGAAGTTAAACGACGTTACAAATGTTTTTTTGTACTGTTTAACCGGCATTTTTCCAAATTTCAGTCAGTGTATAGAGCTTGGAACTGCGTCATTGTTCGAACCTGGTTTTACGAAAACTAGAATATTTAGTATTTAAAGGTGGATGTGATCCCAGGCACACAGTTTCTTTAACAAATCCAGTCTACGCAGTAATTTAGGTATTTAATCTGACCTAACACAACATTAACGTAACCATAAGGGAAATAGCTCACAAAATACATTCCATTCTTTAAGAAAATGACTTGAGGACAACATAATGTGGAAAAACTGTCGTGATTATGACAACATACACAAGCGAATGTGGACATTTTGATAAGTGTAGACCTTCGAACAAGACACTCTCCAGTGGTATTTAACTTCATCAGACCGGGAAATTTCCGGCTTGTGCATATCTACTTAGATCCCTCAGTGCACCGAATTGCAAGCAGATTATTCTGTGCTCTAGGGCACAAAATGTATGCTTTTTGCGGACTTATAATTATCAACATATTGGGATGTTCCATTCATCCGGCAGAGAACAGATAGTAATTGTTATAGCTGTTAATGATAATCAAGTGCTATCTCTATAGTCATAAGCGACTAAGCTTACTAGTAAAAGAGCATGTTTTGCAATTATTTTCTGAGCCTTTCGTCAAACAATGTCAACGCAAAACTGGGCAGTGAAATTTACGTAAGTAAAGTATAGTTTTTTCATCCAGGTTAGGAACCATCTACGACAAATTGAGACGTGAACCCAGGACGAATGATTGTGAATCGAACGTCCATCGTTACGTGGATGGGGCCGATTGTCAAGGACTCATCATGCATTAACACTACGTCATATGGAGCCCCCAAAAGCGCTAGAAGCAACAGTCCGACTGTCTTTCTTGGATTGTATAAGATGACCTGGCCTAGTTTGCATTTCCGGGATTCCCCTACTCGTTTGTAGTGGGAATCCACGTACGTAGACTCATTCAGTATCAAGGAAGAACAAACGTATCGGTATCGGAGAAGCTCGGATATAATAAGATCAGTTCAATCTCGAAGGCCGTCTTGATCTTATAGTTTCAATGTGGGATAAACAAAGACTAATCCGTTTGCCTAGTGAAATCAATAAAGCTCGATTGGGCCATAACACAATTCATTGAGTTCTACGATATTCGTATTCTAAGACCGACCCTTGATCAGAGCGCCGAAAACAATTGCACAAATGGTTACAATAAACATAGCATCGGTAACGGTGACGCATATCTGATTCCGGTGATGTTGTTTTATTGTATTAGATAACAACTCGCATAACCAAGTGGAACAAAAATTGCAGCCTATTCTTCAATGAAACAACATAAAATGTGACTTATTCCCCATTTGAAATCCTGGGGAGTAAATCAACATGGGCAATTTTATTCGCGGTTCAATGCACGCAACGAATAAACAAACGGCTAATGCACTGCACGGCATTTTGTGTTTTTCTGCAACAGTACACAAGATTTGGTTTCGATATGCTCCTGGTTTGCTGCTGGTCAGAATTTTTGTCAGGGATTTTAATAGTGTTGCGGAGCAAACTCTTTCCCCCTTACATTTTTGGCAAAACTGCCAACTCCAGAAATACCTGGTTGAACTTTTGTCATAAAACACTTAACAAAGACGGCTGGGTTAAGTCTAAGTCCTTGGGCAAAGCTTATTGAAAATGCACATAATCTGTGAATAGATACGTCTAGGTTGCTGTCCATTACAAAGGAAAATCAATTAAAAAGTATTACCGTTAATTTATCGTGATGCGATCGCGAAAATATGATGGCTGTTTAACGGAACGCTCTCAACTTACCCTGAGTTCAAATTCAGGATGGTATCGGCCAAAACTTTCCCATATTGAGAAGTTTTCTTTACCTAACAGAGGTATCTAACGCAGGATTTTCCAATTACCAAAATAACTCCTTAGGCCTACCCTGTGAAGCACAATTTAGAATGCGGTCACGAGAAATACTACTGAAATAACCTCCTTAAGGATACCCTAGAAATCATTTAATCTTCCTCTCCAACAGTTTAGATTAGACCGTCGGCTCGTTACTATCCACGTCCAAGTAACTTGAGCAAATCGTATATATCTATCCATTCCAGATCATAACCTTTCAAATGTGTGAATACAAATCACGGGAGATTATATGTTTGTCTCGAGTGTTTAGATCAGTGTGCATCTATAGTTACACAATCTATTCATTCACACTGATAAATCGAACGCCCAGTGAACAATCTAGTGGCAGCTCACAGCGGCAATGATAAGAACGTTTTGAGAAATGCATACTCAACCATTTGCCTAAAGTGACGAAATTTCAAAATAAAGCACCAACGGAATTTTTTTGTCTGGGCGTGCGTCGGTCACTGGCCACGATGACAGAACGCACGTGCACGATTTGGTCACACCCAGATAACGCACGTTTTCAAATAATAGCATATTAATAAGCAAAGCTAACAGATGGATTTACTCTTATTTTTAATCCGTTTTACAAGGTTTTAACATGGAAATCGCCAAATTCGACATCGAATCATCTCACATGCTCTGGGTTGAGAATTGTTCGTGTTTTCATATCCGTATTTAAAGTTTTCAGACAGTTCATCGTCTAAGACATTTGATTTTGGCAGATATGAAAATCCAGCAATGTTCGGAATATCAAAACTGTTTCCTTTCGGCTAGATTCAAGTTCATTTACAAATGCAACTCTGACTTACGAAATTCCTCTAGGCTTGTAGTATCACACAGTTTGAATGTTTCGCTAAAATCGTGATCACATATTGGAAATGCAAAATGGGGTTCCAGAGTTTGGTTGACTCAAAGCAGAATCTTGATTCTGCCGAGAAGTCGTTTGATGAATTGGACAAGTTACACTATTTCGGAGGGAGCGAATCTCACCGAGTGTTCTTGTATCTGATGTGACATTATTTCGCATACAGAAGGCTGTCTTTGCTTTCACCAGTTTGTGGCATAAAATCGGGGTATCGACCGAAAGTTAAGATGAGTTATTTTTTATGACAATGCTCAGATATATGACCGTGATGGAAAGATTTATGACGGACGATGGTGCCTGAACACACGTATCTGTCTAGTAGCTCCTGGACACGTCTGAAGAACTTCATCAAAAATGCCGAGGCTAGAAATACACTTCTGTGCCTTCGGCTTCATCTTTTAAAAAATACCCTGAAACTAAATTGGCAAATGTCGTTTGGACATGTGTTGTGTAAGGTCTCACACAGACCCTCTTGATTAAAAATGCTTTTTGAGGCCAATTGTGAATGAAATGTCCGTCGAAAAGGTCGGTTTAAGGCAAGGCCAAAATGGGCTTGAGAACCAGTGCGGTAGCTCACTTGGATTAAGTTTACCGACTGAGTTAAGGTGCGCAATATCCCAAAAAGCACGATTAGGGAAGACATGTAATATATGTGAATTCTGCGATCACATATGCCCTTGCCTTCAAAATGGGCGTTAATCTTCCTGGTGCCTTTTTCCTGTTTGCACCGAATGTTGCTAGCCCTCTTCCATGTTTCACTAAGATTTGGATGCGGCGTTCCTTAGGGTAGCAATAGGGACCAGAGTAAATCGTTTCAAGATTTTCTGGTTGATTCATCTTATCTGGGTTTTAGATTGTAAACTAATTTTACATTCTTATTATTGCCTTTTAAGACAGAATTAGAGTGCATAACTAAATAAATCGGTCGATAACGTGGGCCATGCTTTTGTGAAAAAATCGATTTCAAAGTGACCACTTCATTCACATTGTCATATTTAATGAATTTTTCGTAGTTGTGAAATGGCACGTTTGGGAAATGTTTTTTGACCTACCATATATACTTTGTTAGATGTACTTAAAATCGGATTGTTTTCCATCGCGTGAGGTAGCAAAACTATTCAGCTTTCTTAATTTTTGTCTCCGTTTAACTGAACAACATCGATTACGAATAAAAGCATACATCCAAACGGACCTGCATTTAGGTTTCAGTTAAGAGCTAACTGCATTTGTACCATTTTCACTTTTAGGTTTATCTACCTAAGCCATCTAATGGACCGGAGATCATGGGAAATTGAAAGAAAATATTTGATCCTCACCCTGTTTTCAAAACGTTTTACCGATGGTCTGCCTCCATGGGAGGTCAGCCAGTTCGTTTATTCACTAACGATTTACACAACAGTGTCGACTTATTGGACACAGATTGAGCATTAGTTTAACCCAATTGTTCGCTACGCAGGCATACAGAACAGTGACAGTCTTGTATTGAACCTCGTGACGCAACGACTTTTCATCTTCCTCTAATGGTTGTGACGCCGGTAACCACTGCGAAGACGATAGTCTCTCTATTCTTGTGTGTGTTTCTGTACATTGTTTGAAAACCGAGTGGGTTTAATTTAGAATTTCTCTTTCTGTTAGATACTCAAACTGTTTTTGAAAGTTCTTACTGAACTATCGAATGTACAGTTAGTGTCTAGAAGGGAAAAACTGCTGTCGCTTTAAACACCGGTGTTGTTTTTAAAATTCCATTTATTTGTAGACATGGTCAGCCATAAGCAACTAGTTCTTCGGCGTCGATGGACAAGTTGTTATTGGAAATATATTTCCCTGTTTCATAATTGTTATCGATGAGGGCTAACCAGTTTACTCAGAAGATAAATTAGTGACCCATTGTGCCTACCTAAGTGTCTTGACTACGACAAAAAGTAGTTAGGTTAGTTATTTTGTCTTTCGAACCATAAGTATCTTTGGTACCTTATTCGGGATTGCCAATTACCGTTATGAATATACTGCAGGTTTCATTTACGGCTGTTGACAAGCTTGTGTATGGTCACTTTCCGTCATGCGTAGGTGACCTAGTCACATTTCAACTTAAATGTCGAACCACACGCGGCTAAACACACAGATACACCGTAAATGAAAACAAAATATACTCTAACTCGATCCGATTTCAGATAGCACTATCACCTTATTTTGAGAGAAATGCCTGACCAACAAGGTAACGTAGGGCCAATCCCCATGAGAGAACGCGAACAAGTGGCTATTGTGAAAGCTTCTACACTTCGGTCATGTATGATCTGTGCAAGCATGAGCAGAAAAGGTGGAGAGAGAAAACTAGGAATTAAACAGAAATCAAGAAAATCCCTCAAAATTTCAAGACACCAAATGATAACGAGCAGATTGCCACAAGATTGGAACTATATTAGGTTTTATGTTACTTAACATTTCAGACTCACTGTCACCCGTACCTCTTCCCCGTGTAATGGCCTCTAGTGGTTGAGGCACATGGACCCTCCATTGCAATCATATCTGCATCATGTTAGTTAAAACAACTATGATAGTTTGGGATCTTGGAGTCCCGCAGCACATTAGTTGGAGACTTGAACCGTGAGAGCGAATGCTGCAGTTGCTATCACAGTCGCGTTCGGAATTTTTTCTTTTTTTTCACCTTTCATAAACCTGTCACCCTATAGTTGATTTTCACTATTTATCGTCCGTATTGATCTTCAGCAGACTGAGTCCTGAAGTAGCAACCGAAAATCAGAGCGTATAAATACAAGATTGATGGTTACATAAGAACAGAAATGTCTTGCGCCGGTGATATGAGACTGCAGCAATTCGTTAAATGACTACACGTTATCATTGTATTCGTATCCGAAACAATCAAACCACTTGTTTTTGTCAGCTCAGTAGTATGAAAACAAAATTTATACCAACCGACACCAACGCGTTCACAAGTTGTTTCCGAAGAGAGAAGAGATTGGTGACGAACATCATTTGGATGATGGACCTCTTATGGGAAGTTTTCGTTCACGTTTGGTCAAGCCAAACAAAGTTCTTATCATTTTACTTCCTTTATTACAGGAATAACAACAAACATCGTTTTTTCAGGAAAGCGGCCTCGGCCTACAGAGGACCGCCAAGTGTGAAAGTTGACCGGCGGTGGGAGGATTCAAACCCGCGCCCTTCACGTCCAAGCACCATGACTTTACCCGCTTGGCCACCGCTGGCCGATCGGCTTCAATCCTGAAGACGTGGCTACTGACCAGGAGATTCGAAATTCCTGCCTTCTTTCTAAGATTACCGAAAAACACCATTTGGGCATTGGAGCATTTTAACTGTCCGGTGTTGTTTTGTGACACCTTTGCGCATGATGGCATGTAGTTTGCCGAAAGCGCGCATCAAATTTGACCGGGCAGACATTTCGCCTCAGTTGCTTTGTTTCACTGGTCCGATTTCAGAACGCTGCCGAAATATGATGCAATACGTTTACAGTAAACAAATAACGAGCTCAAGTAAATAACACACTTTCGGCTAGATCACATAAATCCTGATTGAACAGCTCCACTATCATAATAAATTTATGAGTATAGGAAAGTTAACAAAAATACCCTTTGCACACAAACAACGCACAATTGACCGGGAGGAAATATTTGATGTTCACCCCGGGGAGCAGCTGTTTTTGACACTAGTTTGTTCCATCCTGGTCAGTGGACTATTCCCTGCCCTATTGTTTGTCTTCCATTGCGAACGAATAGCCTCCAGCTAAGTAGATCAGCTTGGATTTATTTTGTTGTCACAACACACACACACAGAAGAACGATTTGTTTGTCCCTGCAGAAGTAACGATACCGCGTGAAATGATGCAATGTTTTGTTGTGGAAATAAATCTCATCATGGCATTGTTATCAGTTTTGCACAAATCTATGGTGGTCACTTCTTTTTCTCTACCTGGTTTGTTTTTGAAACTCGATTGCACACTAGCCGACAAATGTTTTCTTGTGAAGATCTACAAAAAGCGATCACATCAAAGAACTTTCTTGCACGTCAAACGATTATGCCTACCCGGCTGCCTAATACACAGTGTTAGACTAAGTTAAATTTGAGAAAACACAAGTTGGCGCACATGGTCGCTGATTTGTACAACTCCGAGAAGTGGCTTAGTTTGGTCAAGTCAAATTTAATTATTTGATACGTTAGCATTTTCCCAAACCCAAAGTCAACTTTTACTTTTGTACGAAAAACCGGCTTTTAATTAATTTGTAAATAAGAGTCTGAGTTGTTTCTCTAGCGACGGCTCACACATGCATTGTCCTGAAAAATTGGCGAGTCACAGGTAAATCGGATCCGAAAATCACAAAAGCTTTCCCGACCAAAAATAAAAACAAGACAGGGTATTCAATCTTCAGCGATTTTAGATATTGATGTCCTTCGTAGCTCATATATGCAGTTCTCAAAGTCTTGTCAGTGCATAGATGGAAATTCGGATTGTGCTGATGATGATAGTTTGGTTGGGATTGAGTCGTCACAGATCCAAATGTCTACCTTAGTCTCTAAAATGCTTTAAAAAAGTACATTTTCTGCTTCGCAGTAATGGTAACCAAGGGCTTTATGGCGTTTTTTGTTTTATTATTTTGCAAATACCGCAGAATTTGAAATTTGGCGTTCAAGAAAACTTTCTGCTTTTGTTTGATTTTTGAATTTGTAAACCATTTTTCCATTCCGATCAACTTTTTACGTTCATAGACCCCCATGACTGCTTCCATTCTAGATGAGTTGGCTATGTTGAGAATGTGCACTCTCAGTGTGCGTTGCTCTTTCATCAAAGGCTAACAAACTCCGTGAGGAAATATTATATCTTAAGTAAAACTGCGTGAACAGTTACCGAGCGTCATCCTATAGCTCTCGAAGTGGACGGAGCAGACCTTGACGCTCGTCTTTTCAGTCCATTGGTGTCCAAATTATTGTCACTTTGATTATCCCAGACACGCTTCAGGTTGTGATTGCATTTTATTTTTTGAATGACCCCTTGAAACGTCGCAAAAGATGCGACAAGGTAAAGATTTGATTGCTCGTGCTTAATCGAATAATGACTAATCGGAATAAAAGTGCAGTAAAGCATATCCAGTGGGAAGCACAAATCATCCTAACTGTATATTGACATATTCCCAATGATGGGATTTGCACAATTGCGGATAAACCAGAACAATGCGTTGAAAGTTTTATGTTCAGCGGGCAGTGAGTTTCTTCCAGCATACTTGTAGCTCACTTCACAGATTCAACAATCATGGAAAATCTTCTATAAAGAACGTCTTTTGAACAGATGATACGTTTATTTGGTGAAAGAAAAAATAACAACAACTTCACTGTTATAATGTTAGGACACGTTTATGTCTGCATGTTCTAGTAATTGTTTTATCGTGGTTCAGTGCGGCAATGTCTTCCCGATCCAATGAGTAATCAATTGCCGTAAGTTGCATTTGATGTCTTCTCAGATGGTGCATACTTTTGATAGAACACAGTCAAACAAAAAATGTCCAGAGGATGTTGGTGTCACATTTTAGATGATATTGTTCAAATCCATTTTTCACCCTAACTGATGATAATCCTAGGAAGACGACGCTATTGAAATTTGATTTTCTTTCAATTTTCCTCCTGGTTTTAGCCTTCCCCCTCCAAAAACGGATGTGGGAATTTATTTCGAATATCCGTTGACTGCATTAACAAAGTGCCAGATTCCCTTCCACTTAAAGCACTGAATTGTCGTGCGCCTTTCTACATACAAAGTTTGAAGCTTTCAAGTCACCTGCAGACAACTTCGTTGATGTGAGTTAATCGTTTCCGTCTCATTATCGGACAGTTAGCACTTGATATGATTTGGATATCGAGTTCAAGCACAGTGTCCTTTGTAAGTGGCTTCGTGTAAGTGCGATGTCTTGCTTGGCTAGTTAGTAAGTTTGCCACGTCGACCTTCTCACTTACTCAGCGCCGGTTCACGAGGTCTTTTCTTTCCTACCTTGCAAATCAGAACATTTCTAGCTCCCCCTCCCCCAAACACTGCCGCCCACTACCTGGAGAAGGACTGTCCCAATACACTCATGTCGCAGACATTTATTGTATCCCACATCCTCGCTGTGTACTTTTCGAGCGTGAATGGTCAGAATGGGTAATAACAGGAACACAGTCAAAAGTAAACGTAATAAGTTCGTAGACAAAGAATAGCTCGAAAGCTAATGGGTTATGTAAGACACGAATATCCATGATATGCGTTGCCGAAATAAAGAAGTTCGGTGAAATAATTGTGGGAAAATAAAGTCGTGGGTAGAAAGACCGAGATTATATATATCTTATCTGGGAAGTGGATGGCGATTGAAAACCCGGAATATAAAAGAGAGGTTACTCAGAAGAACTGCCAATGCTTAACTTCCAGGACGAGGCGGACTTTTTCATAGTTGCTCAGGTTTGCCGGTTTGAATTCATTTAAACACATTGTTGGGAAATAAAATGTCTAATGACAATTTTCCATTTTTTACTTTCTAGAGCATTTCACATATTTGTAGAGCTACATTTTAGTAATAATCGTCGATCAATTCGTGAGCAGTAAGCTGCAAGCAATCCGGGGCGTCGTAGTCGATAGCAGCGGAAATACAAGGCATCAGGTTATAGATCACCTGCTTTTCCCGCAATATATTCGCATTCTTTCTTTCGTTTCGCTGTGATTTTGCTAACCGTCATATTAAGCAGTATGACTGAATTAGTAAAGTAGTAACGGAATTAGGGGATCCTGCTTTTGTGTGATACGTGAATTGTTAGCTTCATATCAGTAGACGTCAAGATGCACATGTGTAGGCCAATTTTGACCGACAAACAAAGAACAATTGTAGCAAGTTTTTTTGTAGTTGACTGTTCGAAAACTGTGTCACTTTGATGCGTACGTTCCTATTTTGCCAACAGTGTCCAAAAACTGATTACAGGTTTTACTCGTATTCATCGTAGATCAAAATGAAACAGAGCAAGTCATCCTTTCTTCGTCCCAGCATCCCCTAGCAATTTTTTCACTTCAAACCTTTAACAGCATCGTAGGAAACTGATCCGAAATGGTTGAGCCTAAACGAAACGAAGAGGCCTGTGACACAGCAACAATCTGCCCCACTTTTATTTGCAAAAAGCGCGGGGGCCTGAAACGATCAGCACACGTGACATCGAAATCGTTTTCTCACACACCTAGATGGAGCAGTAGACACAAGTATCCGCGTAAACAATCGCCCATTTTCCCGTGTGTCGCCTAAAATCGCCAAGATTTCAAACTAGGCATTTTCCACTATAAAGCACCGAAGTGTACGTAATTCATTGAATCATCCGAAGAAGCAGCAACGAGGACGTATTCTACACTGCACACAGACATGCTTCTCACCTTGCATTGATGTTAAATCTGTTTATCTATAGCAGTAATAATAATACTGTGCGATTTCTTGGATATTTCAAGTTTTGTGGCCTAAATGTAATCCTTTTGTCAAGTAGCCTGATTATGGAAATGACGATAATGATATTCTAACAACGGCAACCATTATATTTGTCCCTCTATCTGAGATGAGAACAAGCAATCAAACAAGGTAATAATCGATGCTACTGTGTTACAGTGTTAGAAATTTGTGAAGTAATCCAATTTCTGACGTCCTGTTTTCGTTATCTCACCTCCGTAGTTCAGCATTCAGCTACACAAGAAGGATTAATGACCGAGAACGCAGAGTTGACTTTCTTGTCCAAAGAGTAAGTTTGATAACGTGAGAACTTAGGATATAGAGATAAGCTGCATTCATTTTGTTAATTGATGAGTTTAGTCAAGAAAGGATCAAAGTGGAAGGGTAAAATATTGTTGACAACAAATGAACGCCTGTGATGGTGCATCGGTACATACCTGAAAACGAGACTAACAGTCAAGTGCTCCAGGAAGCTATGACACGTTCCTAACACCGAATTAAGTAGATTTGGTCTGTTTTTGATAGAGAGTTCGTAAATAGTTTCATTGTTTACATTTTACTTGGGCAGGCGAACGGCGATGTTTAGATTGTTTTTCAAGGATTCAATCACACTATTCTAGCAATATCTTCCCCGAGGGCTGATAGGCAAATTTTTGTAAGCAGAGGATCCACCAACTTCCATATTTTCTTGCCAATTTCCAGTTGGATTACTTATTTCCCATATTTAAGGGTCAAATTCAGGGAAATTGTGAAAATTTCGCGAAACTTAACGTCCAAGCCTTGTCTTTGAACAGGGTCAAATGATACATATGCTTTCCTCACGTGGTTTGAAAACAAACATACAGCAAAAGTTTCACTTATCGATAGGCTTGAGGTTAATCCCAACGTTAGGTTTGCTTATCTAACCATTGACATTTGGTTGTAAAATATCCAGGACTATTCGCATGAACAGTAGGATGAGAAACACTGAACACCCTAACGAAGAAATTCCGAACTTGGTCACAGCCTTGCTCGAATAAGGCTGTTTCCCGAACATGAAAACTCGTCAGTCTAGTAACAGAGTACTGAATGCTTGACGTCTATTCAAACCTGGTATGCTCGCAAAGACGCTAATCGTCCTTGCGATCAGAGAGTGACAGAACTTTCAAGTGCTGTTTTAGTCGCTGAACAACTCATTACAGCCCTATCATGGGGTTTTGTGATAGAAGGACTGATGCGCTATATATTGCTCTTCTTCATACGAACTTTTGTCAGACATCCACTTGAATATCTTAGCAAAGCAACGAAACGCAAGCCCTTTAAGTTTGAGTTGTTTACTGTTTGTTTTAGGTGTTTTTACGTCTCTAAAATCAGGAGTACATTAATCAACTTTTTATCTTGCAAGCGACATTACTCTGATTTTCACAAAACTTATATTTCCACGTCAATTAAAATCGTTACAAAGAAAGGAAATGCAGCAAAATTAGGAGAGTAAAAGTCTTGCTAGTGACGGATAAATAAGACATTTTCAAACTTCACCACCCGGTACTGATGCAGTTTACCTCAGCTCCAGAACGATCTGCCGGTTTATTCGCCCATAGCTTGGGAGCAATTAAATAAATAAAACAAAATCCCACGTTCTGTAGCAATTTCTTCGCTGATTCGTGAGTGGACTTGGGATTGATATGAAGGATTGAAAACATTTACCAGGAGAACTTACTCAACGAAAGTTAATTACTTCAGTTTTTCCATTTTCTGAATCTCTTTTTTCGACGATTAAACCCGTGTAACTTTGCTTTTTTTGAATTTCGGAAGCTGTTGGTATTCTTTTACGAAGACTAGCTGTTACCGGTTCGAAATAAAATTCCCGTGGAAATACGTTGAAGTACGCGTTTGATACAAACACCGGACGCGGGATGCCCCTTTCCAACTTATTACTTCCGTCCTTTTGCCTGCTTCGGAACCAGAAAGTTGTTATTCTTGTCAAACCTTGCTTATCTATGGTATTGACCATTTACGATAGTAGATGTCCATTTGTTCGTGCAGAATATTTGTTAAGTCTTAGGACTACAAACATTGCATTGTTGCTAATGCATTTCGACTGAACAGCTTGTGGGACATAAAACTTAATACTACTTCCGGTAACCAGCATGATATTTACGTACTCTCCTAATATAATATGTTGCAGATTGTATCAAATGATGATGCATCATCCGAAATATTATTTGAAATGTTTGACATACCAGAACAACGTGTCCCCGAATGTTTGCAATAAGCCCAACTGTTCGGCCGACTTGTGTTACCATTTTCAGAGAATATTTGTACTAATTTCTAAATCTGATTTGAAAAAGTTTAACTCTGATTGCTTAAAACTCCGCTTAACTCAAGTACCCCCCACGGCATTTCGTTTTCATTTTTCAACAATTCCAGGCCTATCGGTTGTTGGAATCTTTCAGAACTGCTTCATTTCAGTGCACGCTCAGCGAGACTACACACGTCGTTTGCATCGCTAAGCAAACATTCTACAAAGCCACTCCTCTGATTTGCAGAGCCCTGGCAAGAAATACTAACGTTTTCCTTCGTGAAATTTACATTGCTTCTGATAGAAAGTATCTATCACTCCCTCCAGGAGTTTGAGTCTTTGAGCAGTCATAGAAAAGTGATGAATTTAAATTAAAGAAATTTATATGAGCGAGAAGCAGTGTTCTTTGGAATATAACGGAACGTGTTTTTCCAGTACAAAAGGAGGGCTGTACCGCACTTTGAAAGGTACCACAAACAGCTACTAAAATGTTTGGTAATCGTGAATAAAGCCTAATCCATCTTATTCCTCTAATTTCTTACGTAGATCTTTCGATTGTTTTAAGGAGTCTTTAAAAGTATCCTATTTTTAGACAGATGGACGAGTTCAGAAACCGCTTCAAACGCTTACATACTTTTCAAAACGTCTTTATCGGCCAGTTTTTAAACCGTCTTCCCTAAACACAGACATGTGGGAATTCTCATTGGAAATCCTACCTGTCGCTGTTTAGAGCCCAATTTTTAAACCACCTGTGTCGTTCACACACTACCCTAAACCACGAGTCTAGGTGCTGCGGTTCAGATAAGATGCGAAGTTTCGTAGCTTGCATCACCCGAAAAGGTTTACTTACGCAAAAGTGATTAATATATTCTAACAAACAACTGACAAATACGAGGCAAACTTATCAGTATGAGATTCACTAGATGGTAATGAAGGAATCGATCAGCACTTTGGGTGATTCTGCTGCCACATATCAAATGGATAAAGTTTTATTTTTAAAAGCACCTACTTGTGCCTACTTGTCTCCTGACTTTTTCCACGTCCTAGCAGTATTGACTATTCATAAACTAGACAAACTTTGTACAATGAATGGAAGAATTATGTACATGAGAAGGGATTCAACAGCAAGCAAAATAGCCGCTGTGACATATAACCCTATCACTCGGAACAGTTACTCATCCGGCGGAATCCAAACAGGGTGTCTATTTTGATCTAATTGGGACAGTTCGTCGATTTCTATTCTTCTACTGGACAAAATAGCTTAATCACGAAACTCACATAAGTACCCCTTAGCCAAAGTGGTTTTTTAGTTTTCAGTAGTAAAATTAGGCAAGCTAATTTTTTGGTTAACAAAATCACCGCATCAACAAAGTTGGAAAAAAGTGTTTTTTTTTTTGAAAAATTAGTTTTCATCAGGTGCGGATCAGTTGTGACAACCCACGAATTCGACAAAAACGACATCACACTTACGTACTGCTATGTTTAGAAGTAGTCTATTGTATTATTCCTTTGTTGAAAAACATGTTATGAACTAATTTATAAAACTTCCCAATTTCCGAAATGGGACATTTCAATTTATGCTATTTCGTTTGATCAGTTGAGAGGACAGAGCCGGTTAACCTTCGGTTCTCTCGTATTTGCATTTAGTTTACTAAGCCATCAGAAATCCAATTCTACGTGATGGTTATCCGGATAACTTTAGTGTCATGATGAATCTGCATGTTTGAGTCAGTAAAACAAAGAAGAATCGAACGATGACAACGTCCAATTCGTCTTGTTCCCGGTAGAAAGCCTTCAGTCTAGTAGTTTTCCTAATACAATAAACACCAAATAAATTCAACCAACTTCAAAATTTCAATCTGATTTTATCGATATTTCGTAAAAGGGCCGGAATAGTTTAATAATCCTTAAATTCATGAATATTTCGTCAAGTTTGCTAGTTCATTTTTGTTATTGATATGGTCGCCTTCGTGGAATTGGCAACACAAATTAATTCTGTTTTCAGACCGGGACCCTGTTGAAAAGTCTCTTTTCCTCTATTCCCTTTTTTATAAAGAAAACCGATTCGCCTGAATACTACCATTAGGCTGGCGGCGGGACCCGTGGTGACAAAGTTGTTCAAAATAATGGCGCTGTTTCCTTGGTGATAACAGAGTAACAAAAACGGGTGGTGTGGGTTTGTTTATACAGGCAGATTCAAATATCACTAGGCCAGTAACTTTTTGGTTATTTTATGGTAAGTAAAAATGGAAGTTATCTCCCTAATTTTAGGGACCCAAATTATCACGAATACGGATACAGATCCATCAAACCAAGATTTTATAAAACTGGAAATTTGAGTTCCAAAATTATAATAACTAATCTGCACATCTTAAAACTGAATTTCCTTTACTCACTTTTGTGGCCCATCCGCCCATCTGACTCTGTTATATATCCTGTACAGTTCGAAGCCGATAATGTGACAGTTCTCGGTTCTCCGAAGATATGGCTTTTCATATGGTCTTTGGTTCTCTGTAATTGTGTGTTGTTCTTGTCGTTTGTTAGTGGCATTCTCAATCTGACCTTCTCCGTCAACCAAAGGGGGCTCTTGTCAAGGCAATCATGACCTCTGTAAACAGTAATCTGACCTTCAAGGCTGAGTTAAGTACTTCAGTGTGCTCGAAGAAACCTTACAAACGTTATTTTGTCCCGAAGTAATTTCTCAAAAACGTTCTTCGTGATGTGCCATCGACAGCAGGAAACATTGGTGCCAACTTCGGCTTTTTAATTAATAAACAACTTTCATCTACTTAAATTTCATCAATAGAAATAGACTAATGAAGTATGATGTCTCAAATGTTACTGAACAACCAAGAATCGTTTAGGCGACGACGAGATAATTCTTGAGTGTGAATCAACAAACAGTTAAGTTTTATTACAACCAGCCCATGCTCAATCGCGTATGTCCCGAACTTGACCCATTTTGAATGTCCCACGAGACGTAACTTGGATTCCTGTTAATCCCGGACAAGGCTTTTTCCTCGTCTCGTCTCGAATACCCCCTGACGCTTCTTTTCATCTTTGCCGTTCATTAGGATCGATAAAGTGGAAAGGGAGGAGTGACTACTTGTTTCATAAACTCAGCTGGAGGGGTTGTTAGTCTTTATTTTGCAAGCCGAAATACAGCGAAATAATTGGTTAACCAGTCTTTTCATTTCAAAAACATTTGATTAATATGGCTTCTTACTTTCTCCGTAACTATTCACATGTTCTGCAACTAACTTTTGGGCACAGAAATCAAACATCTATGTTGTCAGTCGGTGACGATCAAAAATAGAAAACGATTTCCTACACCATCTAAGTATTAAAGAGTTTCAACGGTTAGCCTTTGATAACTTGTCCTAGAAACGAAGACAACGTAGGGATAAATCAAATGTTCAGTGCATACTTTAGAAATCTGGCAATAAAATTTCGGTGTCGAAAATACGTTCACACTACAGCATGCACCATCCCTAACTCGGTTTCTTAGTGCGAGAGAGAAAAACTTGCAGCATAACAGTCAAACGATTTTTCGAGCACCGCCATACTACTGAAGTGGGTGGGATCTTTGACGCTTGGGCTGAAATCTGTCTCATATACCGCAAAAATGCTACCGTTTGTCAACTGTCGAAAATTTTCAGACATACGTGATAAGCATTTTTTTCTGAGGTCCTCCGGTAGCAAGCTACTCAAATCCCAAGTAACCAAAATCACAAGAACTATTCATGCTAAATTGGCGTTTTTTAATCCCTCTTAAATAGTAGGCTGACGATGTCTTGTATTTATCAACATGGACCGTTGCTTCAAGCTGATAAAATGCATATCCGGGAACTGAAACAGTTTAAGTACGTGGATCTGAAAATATAATGGTGGTTCTTTGTTTCTAGTGACCTTGCGAAATCCATACAATTTATCACTCATGAATGTGGATAACCCTATTCAATTACTTTTTTTATGTTCGTGATACACAGATGGTTCCCATACGTTTTCGGCTACCCGAGTGACCCAAATATATTTGGGTCACGTTTACAATAGCTGGTCTGAACACGTGTACAAACCCGTGAGCAACAAACTAGACTTTGTGTGAAACAGAGGGAATTGACAGGTTCTTACCTGCCGGCCGCTGCTAGAACTCTGATCCAAGAACAGTCACGTGTCCATCAACAGGCTAGGAAACTCTTCCTGTGGACTTCGTTACCTAGGAAGCTTGCGTGAATACTTTACTAGTCACAGTAGGACCTGAGGTAACGAAATTGTCCCATACTGTCCGTTTTTCGTGGTTGATGATCTACCGGAAGTATGGCTCGTTTCACGTAGTTGTCAACTTCATTTCCTACCCCGGAAGAATGTAGTGTTTATCATGGCAAATTGCCATGAAGCAACACACAGGAGATTTCACTTGACTTGGACAAATGATTTATTATTTTTAAGATCAATTTACTGATTAACGGAAATTGCAGGCAAAGCACTGCCGAAGAAATATGTCATGGCCCAATGTTTGAAAAGCAAACGACGAAACTTGATTGAACACTTATTTCTGCTTTTGTTTCCGTAGGCTATTTGTAGATGAGAATTCGCGGTCTTCCTTGATGTCTACCGGAAATAGTCAGATTTGACAATTCAGACTAGATAATCGCTTGCTGTTCCTCAAGCTGGACATGAGGCAATCACGCGATATCCCAGGAATTACAAACGAAGCGCATCTTTGACAAACAAACGCGTAATATGGCACGTGCAAGGCCAACCGAACACGCATCACCAGTCTACATGCCCACTCCCTTCGTCTGGTCTGTCGGAGTTCGAATATACCACATTATTAGCTCAGGCATTCCCAACTAATTTTTCACCTAGACGTGTGCATGTTCAGTCCACATCTAGACAAACAGATTACCTTATCGAACAAGACAAAAACGGGCCCTAAAGCACGGAACAGTGTGAATTAAATCTGAAAATGCAAGCAGTGAACTCACAGGTTTAGTAAAGTATTAATAATAGTGAGAAAACACAAATTGGCAAACAGGCCAATTTTGTCGTTCATACTATTAATATTACAAAAGAATTTTCAGCTGACTGAAGTAGTTAGATAAAATGATATGACTGGGAAAGATATTGATTGTGTTCCATGCATTACCCCTAAACTTTCGACCGCGTTGTTCCTTATCGTCCGATCTAAGTGTCCTTTGGAGACCGTTGAAACCAAAACATAAGAGACCGTTAAGAGAGCCACTCTAAGATGCAGACAGAACTTTATTGGTCTGAGTCGAATGTAGCCATAGTTCCTAATGAGGCAAACTGCATTGCAAAAGTGGTACATCAACATTTGTAAACATCAAACACAAAACGTCAGTCCACGCACTGAATATGCGACCTTGACTGGTGAGGAATCGTCTGCGACCTGAACGCCAAGCTCATCGATTAGAATCCCATGCTAACCAAAAGCCTATGGCCACAACCAACGCAGATTTTCCGGTACGTCGAGACAGATATTTCTAGTCAGATTAACAATGCTGGATTCAGCTGATTATTTTCTTCACAAGAGTAGTTCGATTGCTAGCCAAATGGTAGAATACTTGGCAACTGACACAAAACGTACGATGACGAAATGCGTCATCCGAATGCAGGGTTCATAAGCAACAGCTTTACTGTCCGACTTACAGGACAAAGAGGCTAGTAAGATGTAGACGGTTAACACAATAAGTCTTTGTTAACAGTAAACCTTCAAAAAAGGGACAAAATAATGAGTCGCATCCATCAGAACTCTTGCCAAATCATGCATTTCCGATGCAATCAGAAAATTTATTTGCAAATACAATATTCGTGAACTATTTTTCGTAAGCATTACCTTAGGATATCAACCTGCAAAAACTAATGATACGACTTAAATAAGAGAATAAAGGAACCGCACAAACAGGATTGACTAAACGGATTGTCCCGCAGAATCTGTCAGATATAAGCAGACGTCAAGTCCACCGAATGACAAAGAAGAGGAAGAACCAGGTGGCCGACAAGTTTGCCTTAGCCGTCTCTTCCATTTATGAAATGTCGAGACCTTGTATGATAACGTAATTCACGTACTAAAGCTGTTGTTTCACACAACGAGTGCAGATTACTGCACTGCAGTACTACAGTGGTATCCCATCACGTTAAAGTTGCTCCTCGGACATGGGAAGGTCTCCATTAGGCAAACGTTTAGAGATTACGCTAAGCAACGAAGTTGTAAGACTTGGCAGTTCGATTTATGGATCAACTACTGCATTATTTATGGATCTCGGTTTGCTTTTGTGGGGTTGTAGGACAGGACATGCTTGTAACTTATACAAATCTGGTAAAAATCAATAATGGATTGTCTCTAAAATGTTAACCAATGATTATTCTATAGTATGACGCTAAGAATAAGTAAAACTAACACAGTAATGACCAATATCTTCACCAACTAACAGTTACCAGCTGCATATCTGCAATTCGTTGATTTGTACATTGTCGGCTATCCGTTCTATTCAGTACTCACAATGCATTCGTATTCTTTGCAAATCACTCAAAAAGTGAAGAACAAAACCTATAGGAATGTAACAATGACAGGCATAGTTTTCCCAATAAACAGGGAATTATGCACAAAAGCTTCAGCTAACGACAACTCTGGCAAAGCCAATGATGAATTCTATAACAGCTTGACCAAGAAGAATGATATCCGATAGAATAATACTACATTCGCATTTCTTTAGAGGATCATCATCTCCCTGATAAGTCTATGATTCGCCGAACGTTTAGATTCAGTCACAAGGAGCAAAGACATGAAGTACCAGGCATAATCTGGACAAATGTTCGATAACCAGCCTTAATGGGGGTCACGGAAACCAGGGTTCAAAATAAATAAATAAGTCGGAGTCCCGTACGTCCATGGGTTGACTTCTAATTAGTCGGACAATTCTTCTGCTTAGCTGGCACCATAGTTAGCATTCTGTGCAATTTTTAGATTTAGATGAATCCTTGAGCTGATTCGGTTTTTACCGAATTGTAAACAAGATGCTAGAAAGCAACCATAATCATGTGCTGGGACCCTTCGGCCTTGGAGTTCACATTCGCTTGTGAGAAAAATGAGAGCTCACCTAACAAGCACGGTCGACTGGTACCGGAAGCGTTCGTTTTGGCGTAACTGCATCAGAATTAGGATTCGTTCCTGTACCCGGTCTTTTCGACCAAGCAGCGAACCGAGTAAAGACGAGATCTTTATGTTAGTTGTTTGAATTGCGCCGGAAATGGCACGGTCCTTGGTGCCATACTGTTGGGGAGCTAAATGTTTGGAGCCGGAAGTTTGAAATTCAAGTACTGAAAAATCCACATCATTAAATCGAGCCCTGAGCATTAGCGATTACCAATTGTAATGTACCAATATGCATTACCCTTAAAGGAGACTGTAGCCTACGAAGAGGTGCTACAATGAAAAGTGCATCTCATAAACCAATTTTTCGTTGTTTAACCTACTAGAGACAACTGGCCGTGCTCAGTACAATCCTGAATGCTCATGACATGCAAACTTTATGAAATAGTAGTATACTCCCACCGGACCATGTACGGGATTTGAGTTCAGAACAAAAATATGAGTAAATATTTTAACAATCAAGTTATCTGAGCTGTCAAACAACGGCCTTTCTGTCGTCAGAGTTGTACATTTTTACTAATTCGCTGCCTTTTGTACTGTACCATATCTTGTCTCAACCACCGTAATCAAGGCATTATGGTGAAAATAAGTAGCAACCGAGTAGCATAAACACTTTGAACAAAATTGATGTTTGTCCTCACTTTCACAGGTTCTGAGTCAAGACTAACACATACCGTTTTTTATTGCAGTCATCCGAAAG
Source organism: Fasciolopsis buskii (assembly GCA_008360955.1). NCBI lineage: Eukaryota > Metazoa > Platyhelminthes > Trematoda > Plagiorchiida > Fasciolidae > Fasciolopsis > Fasciolopsis buskii. The sequence goes on from LUCM01008552.1 coordinate 243,274, forward strand.
ACTGTTGGTCGATATTTTGTGAAATCTGGTTGCCCTGCACAATGAGCATTGAGAACTGGTTGTGAACACTTTGAAGGAACTAAGGTCATTTCTGTCCGCGGTATTTCTTCAAATTTGCCTGACTGGTTCGAAGAAGAATGATTTTTATAAAATAAAAATAATTCCACCAATTGGTTCCAGCTTAGTCTACATAGATCCGTATACGGATGGTACCCCATAGAGGCAAAATTTAGTCAAACCTAAAACAAGTCTGCCTGCCTACCCTAAGCTTTGCTCAGACATGGCAAATTTTCAGGTGACAAGGCTTTAAAACAGGCATTTGACTGATCGGTTCATCTTAGTTGGTCAACTGTCCAGTATTCGTCTAAGGACAACTTTGAAAATTACACACACATCAATTCGGTACGTCCCCTTTTTGTGTATGCGGTTTTTGGACAGTGACAAGTTGGCCATAAGTCTATTTAGTCCATAAACGATTCAATTGTGTAAACAGTGATTGTGAAATGGTATTTCGTGTTTGGCTTTCAGCTATCGACCTGTCCATCACACGCGAGGTCATCAGGGCGATAAGTGCACAATCGAAAGCCGGTCCTAGTTTACACGCTTATCTTTCTATGACCGTAGACCTCAGATTGAGTAAATAAATGTGCAATCACTCCAGTCCGGGTCGACCTGGTCTATGTGAGATTGTGCATGTATCCCTCAATCCACAATTGCTTGGCAACGCAGCTAACGTGTAGCCTAGCCCATATACATGCCATTATCAGCGATTAAGATCACTTTTTTTCGAATGACAAGACTGCACTCAGATGGCTTTGTTTTTTGGTCAAATTTTTATTCAGGGTCAACAAAATTGTTAGTCAAACTAAAAGTTTTCGATTTCTTCTGATAATATAAATCTGGATTGCTCAAAATTGATGATAAAACCAATGTGTGTATCAATTTAAACGTTTCGTCTGATGAATATTCAGTAAGCATGATAAATCCCTCGCAGGTTATTCCGTGATTTAGTTAACTGATTGGTCCCTACAGAGGTAAGAAGCAGTTTTGTTTGTTTTATCAAAGACTTATGACTTAAAAGATTTTAATTCGATCCCCATGAAACTGTCACCATCTTTACCCGCCTGGCAGCTCCTTGTCAACAGCGATCTCTTTTCAGAAAGTGTTGCACACTGTTGTTTCTCCATTAAACAAAGCGACCGGTAAAGCTAAGAAGAAAGGAAGCTAGGAAAGGAAAAGATTCTTTGGATGCGACAGTGAGCGGTACTGTTCCAGCGAGTTAGGAGTCTGTCACTCCAACGGCTCAGATACCCACATTTCAGATTCATCGTTTGCTTTGATAGCAGGTACCAATTCGTTTTCACCGTGTCCATGACCGTAATCAACCTAAGCAGAACTTATGAAGTAGTTTCATACTTCAAGTTTTATGGTAATGGTTGATATCCCCTCGTCTCTCACAGGGATTATGGTGTATGCCTCTTCCATTAAACCTAGTCCGTTATTGTGAAATAAAAATGAACTAGGCAACTTCTTATGGGAAACTACGTTATCCATGTTATAACCTGAATATTCACATCGGGTGAATTCAAACGCAAACCTTGGTCTTTCGCGGCGCAAACAATGAAATAAGAGAGTCAGTACAGTGGCAAATTGCTAGGTGAAAAAGTTGGCAAAAAGTCTGACTTTAACTTTTTCTTTTCATATGATACTCGTGCCCTCTGTCCTTATCACCAGTCCAAATGTGGGAATTCTAATCGACAATAAGAACTTTTCTGGCAGAAACACTTACCTTTTCACTCTTTTACACCGATGTCGTTGGTTATCAAGTTTATTTATTACCCAGTGCTGATAGAATCAATGGAAGGCTCTAGTCTACTGTTTCCAGGCTCATTATCACAACGGTGTGACCTTGGATGGGTCTATTGTGCGATAACTAGAGAGCGATCATGTCTTTCACTGCAATTTCGTCAGGTTTGAAATTATCGCTTTTCTTGCTAATGCTGATTTATTTTGCCTGCTAATCTAGTTATTGAAACAAGACGTGGTCGAAGTGATCTACGCCAATACTCATGTACATGAGTGCTCCAGGCGTTCAGATTCCTTCAGCGAAAATGGCCTCCCCATTCGGCAATCCACAGTGGGCTCCGAACGTTAAATGCATTTCGAATATTTTATTGAGGCAGTCAGCATCCTCAAATATTAATGAATTCGGTTAGAGGGCACACTAAGACTGACGAGTTGTTTTTGCCGAAAGCTAGTTCACCCTGCATTGTTAGTAGAACGGAAGCAGCGAGTAATTGTTCGCCCGACATGGCACGAATTTTGAAAAAATGTTTCCGACGAAGAATTAAACCAGACATTTTCAAAAGCAGAAGATTGAATCCTATGGCAAGAAACGAGAAGAAAAATGCTAGCCCGAGAACTGCGTGTGTGTGTGTGTTTGTATGTGCGTGTATCCTGTTCCTATAGACAGTCTGAAACACCCTTAAAATGGCAACCACTTGCTTAAAATGCTACTATTTGTACTATCTTCCAGCAATCACGGAGTCCGTTTAACACATATGGCGGATGTCGAATAGAAAATCATAAGAAAAGAAAAACAATTCCTACGATATTTCCCAGACAATACTGGGGTGGGGAGAACTTGAGACAAATAAGTGGTGCCTGCTCGAATTAAACTTGTGTCTAATGAGCTGAACGGAATAAAGACCTTATTCTTTAGGACCTTCAAATTATTTCAGAAGTCTTATTGTACCGCATATTTTCCATTAAATTTTGCAGTACTATTTAACAGCCCTTTCTCATTTCTTACGTCGATCTGTTTAGTTGTCCACAGCGGTGTTTGGAAGAGACTTGGCTTTTTTAAAACCCGTTAAAACTAATGGGTTCCTGATATTTTGGGTAATTAACCAATAATTTGGTGTCACAACAGCTTCTGAATTTTAAATCGAATTCCCAGCTGAGCTCTTTCTCGAGTTTTTGCGAGTCTGTTCTATCTTCCACTGGCAAAATACCCGATTAAAAGCTTACGCTTTAATGAATAAAGTAGTTCCATTTGCAGTCTTTCGTATTGCAAACTGTAGGTTCCGATTTATTTGCAAACAGTCCTGTCATTATCAGTCATTTGGGAATGTGTGCAGACACCTTAAGGCCTTGATAATGAAAATAACCTAATGCTTTCTGATTGTTATTTCAGCCGGAAATCAGACATATTGCTGATGTAGTATTTTGTGCTTGACTAATACGAAACAAATGTCAAAAGTCTCCTGGAATTTAAACGACACTCGATTTGATGTGGATGATAGAAGAACATTTGGCTCATGTTTTGCCTCGTTTCCCAGCTTTCCCAACCGGTATTTTTCTGATTATCATCGTGATTCAAAATGTGTGCTCGGCATAAGCTTATTCAATACAGAATTGCTTGGAACAGTAGTTATTATTACCATCTGACACTATTGCCGTCACCATTGCTACAGCTAAACGATAACCTACAACTAAAGCGTTATTGTATTCTCTCCGGCAGAAAAAAAAACAATTCTATGAGACGAATGGCTACTAATAATATTACTCAGGGATGCATCAATGGTCCTGACGAGGTCCGCAAACTATATGGTTAAATTAGAAAAACGTGAGTTTGTTTGATGTTTCTTGAGGCATTCCGTTTCATCTTGCACATGCGCATGTGGTAGACAGTGTAACTGTCCTCTCGTTGGTAAAATAATCCGTGAAGACTCGGAGAACATTGAAGTAGGCCAAAATACACCAGGTAGGAGAGGCGAAAAATTATGGGGGGAGTGCTTTGGCTAGAATGATAAGGTTAGGTTGATAAATCAGCATAACCTTTTGGCATATTTCTGGTATGTCTACACGATTTCCTTTACGTCACGGTATACTTGACCTAGTTGCTCGGATTGAATGAGCGTTTTCACGGTCAGGTGGTGTGCTTAGGATGACCTGACGTCAAGTTACCAAACCTACTTCATCCATTTCCGAAGCGCAAAATACCACGGACAGCAGTAAGTTCTCATTTACCCTATACAATTATCCATGTTGTTGCCAATAAAAGGATACGCTCAGAAAGGGTTATTTTTGCAGAAAAAAAAACAAACGCCATGTTCATAATCAAAAGACAGTTCATCTTAATAGCTCTTGTATGAAGAGATATAGGCTTAAAAATCGAATAGACTTAGCTTTGCTTGGTGCTGACAGTTTTGAACGATTATTGCGGAAAAATATTTGGAAATAAGGGGTCAGTTTACCCGGGTGATTCCCAAATAGATGATTTCGAGTTTAAATCCGAATTGTCATCGGATGGGATTTGTAACTGCGATTTTGAAAACCACATGGATGCGCACTTCGATAAGTAGTTTTGGTTTTGGCCCTTCCTGCAACAGTTTATCTTTCATTGTTGCACATTCATATCAGTCTCCGGAATTGAACTCTACCACAACGATCTCATAGTAGCGGCATTTGAAGTAGTTGCACAGAACTCGACTTATGACAAGGAGAGATGGATATGGACCGGTAATAGGCCGGGATAACTTCGACTCTAAGTAAGCAAATAAGAACAATGAAAAGACTGCGGCAGTTGAAGGCACGTTATTTCATGTGTATCTTTTAATGGCGTCTGTAAGCAAAAACTCTGATTGGTGGGATATTTCTGAGCTAGTCTGTAGCGAAGCCGTACCGAACAGTATCGCGAGATTTCCATTGCAACCTCGCCACAGGTCTGTGACACCGTTCTAACAGTGCAGGATCTAGGTTCCAGTTAAACTCGTTGTCATTTGTTTCTGTCACCACCTAACGGAGTAATTTCCCCGAGAGATTGGCAGCTAGTCCAAAGGGATGACATTTAAATGGAAGACCCACAAATGACAGCCACACAAAGGTTAGTGGATGCACAACGGTCCGCAAATGTCCATGAGGCAGAAGTGCTACCGACATTTTCAGTTTCACATCATACCTTAAATTCGTCTGATATATTAGGTGTCTTCTTGAATTCTTCAGCCTCATTCAAGGAACAAACCGGTGATATTTAGACTTTCTTTGCAACTGAACCCTACTAAGCTGATTAAGAGACGGAGAGCAGAGCGATATAACCTCTTGTGCCTCGTCAGTTCACCAACGGTTCATCGTTAAGTACTAGCATCTCCAAAGGAGAATGAACGTGAGAAATACGCCACGTGCTATGTTTTTCGTAAGGCAATTTCCCATAGGGTTGATGGATGGATTAAGTAGACTCCATGCAGATGCATAACCGCGATTTCAGTTTTCTCTCGTTTTTATCGATGAAGGTACCAGTACCTCAAGGTCACACTCACAGCGATTGTCCAGAGGATGGTCCTTTGAAGTTGGTGAACTACAGTAGAGCCAGTCTGTTGCAAATGCATGTGGGTCCAATATTGTGGTTTGGTCAGTGATTTCTATGTGACATACCAGGCTGAAATGCATTCGAGTCTCCTGTAAACGCACTATATCCGCCAACGAATTAACCGGATTCCACATATTCGGATTTACAACGGGCAGAAGGGCTGGAATACTTGGGACAAATAACTGACAAACATCGTTCCTTAAGGCGCATGACTGTTTTCTCAAAGTCGGTCCGGTGGTGTTCAAGCGGGAAAGGTCATGCCCTTTGAACCCGCAAGTCGTGAGTTCGAATCCTGGGGCCATTCTACTTCCCCTCTGTTAACAGCTCTTTCATGGCTGAAAATGACGTGCACTGCGGTTTTGCTATTAAAAGAATTACGGATAAAAATAAAGGAAAAAAGAAAAGGTTCCTAAAGAGTTAGCTTGGTCCGCACCACAAAAATTATATCAGTGAATCTTGTGCCCCGATGGTACTTAATTTCGCCAACAACGGCACGTGTGGTAATTTATCGAAAGCTTTGCTGAAGTCAACAAAGGAAACGTCCTAAGGCGGGCCTCCAAACTTCTTGGGAGCCCATGTCTCCCGTGACCAAAGGAGCAGCGTAGACATGATTAACTCTTTCGAAAACCCTGTTGATTTCCGGATAATCAAATGGTGGCTTTCTAGGTTAACGTGTAACCGTTTGGCTGAGCTACCTGGACGGCTGTGTATAGTTGTGAACTTTCAACTTCCCGTAAACAGTTGGATCGCAGCGCCTTTAGTTCATTCCTTTGTTGTTATCCCGTCCATCAAACAGAACTTGATTGGCCTGGTGAGTGAAAGAAGAACATTATTACCTAGTTTCCTGGAGACCAGTGGATGAAGGATGCCGAAACTTGGGAATTTGTTTATTTATAGACTCCGAACTTGGGTCCCCGAGGGGGTACCTTTGTTTCCAGTTTAGGGCCACCGGATGATGGCATGAAAAATTGTATTTTCAAGGTTCTAACCGCCGTACCTTCAGGTTAGGATGTCACGACGGTAGCCATCTCACCAGCCCTAGTCAAACCTGCGGGTTCCGAAGCACGCTGACCTATCTTTAGATCGTACACTGTAGCATGAAGTTCAGAGCAGCGTCGATTGGGGAAGGCAGATAATAAATTTACTAGTCAATATTTTAGGCTTTAAAGTTGCCCAAAGCCAAACACTGGCTTCCAATAGCCCAAAGATCTATGGAACTGTGTACCCTAAGGAACTGGATGCCAGGGTCCAGTACCTCATCCTGACTATGAGTTACCCGCAGTTGACTAGGATAATCCTTCACCGCCACTCTTACTAGAATCACACCCATCCGCATGACATGAGATATCACTGTATATTAGGAGTAGAAATCTACATTCATTTCTAGTGTCAGGTCTGTCCGCTAGCAATGAAAAACACTCATGCACAGTTACTTCCGCATCTAAGATGTGCGCGGGCACCAAGTTCTCCGGCAATGTGACAAAAACTAGACCTTCCATCAGTACGAAATCTACCAGTCCGCCTATCTTAATCATAGGTTTTCTGACGTTGGATAAGACTCTCTGAAGTGTGCCAACTACTTCCGCACGCCTGGTTGCATCGTAGTTGAGGAAGCTACTGTTTGGTCGTCCGCAGTCGGAGGCCACCTCAGCTTTTGCCTCCTGAAAGACAATAAAAAAACCTCCAACAAACGTATTTTCTTCACTACTGGTTCTCTGGTGGTTCAGCTCCGCTAAGGAAATTTGCAGTTTGACATAATTTTCTGAGTCTAGTTTCTGCTACAGTGATTCTGTCTGATAGGAGTAATTATTTATTGGTCTAAAATGAAAAACCTTAAAAAAGTGAAATACGATAAATCTGAAAAACACCAGCTACTCTGACAAACACGCGTAGAATATCGTCCTAGGTGTTAAATCGGCTGTGCTTAAATAACTAGTGACAAGGGAGTTGAATTTTCTTAATACAACCTTTAGCTATAGACAACTCAGCAGAACTGAGGTGTCAAGTAAATTGAATGCCGTTCTGTAAAATTCAGGGATTTTGTCAAATGTTTTTCACAGCCAAAAAGCTCCTTTTGACTCAGTCGTCTGTGCAGTAAACATTCGTGTAAGCCAATCTCCAATCAGTCTTATCAAACGTAAACTTTTTCGAACTTGAAATATTATAATGATGTTTGCATAGAAAGGAACGAGATTGGTCATCATGACCCAATCCGTTCCACGGTACCGGTGGAAACCAGCAACTCTTTTAGGCCGGAGATCAGGAAAGGTCGCGCTAGAAATTTCCGATGATTACGGAGGGCTTTCCGTTCTCGTTTGAGTTGTCCAGAAGTCCTTGGTGTTGGTCTGTCACCATACAACCTTCAACAGCAATCTCTCCTCGGCTAACCAAACACCGCAAGACACCAAACGCTGTTTGGGTGGAACACTGTGCAGGTATTTTGTGGGAAAAACAACGGAAATGGACCATTTTGATTGATGAATCGGCACATTTTTTACTGAAACATGCCTTTGGAAGACTTATTTAAAAGAATGCCTTCAAAGCTATTAAAATGATGCAATTCTAGAAGTAATACGGGACAGTCGGAATGCATTGGGTTACTGTGGGTCGGGTTTTTCAAATGTCACATTTACTGGAAGTCTATAGAAGAAACACTGTCATTGTTGAACGACTACTAAGTTGTACTTCCAGGGTGAGAACGCGCCTCCATGTCGTTTCCCCTTCACGTGACTTTCATCCTTGCGGTGGTGAAAATTTGCTGCCGTAATCGACTGAAGGGTTAACGGCAGTTTCAGCCCTCTCAGTTGGCTCATTTTTACCCCATTTCACAAGAGGTACCACTGCGCGCAAAACAAAGCATTCCGATTTCAATGGCAGATGCTACTCTTGTCAGATGTTTTGGGGAAAGGGATTTTCTAATGAACAGTTCAGCAGTATTGTTGCAGATGACTTTGTGCAATGAGACATCAGCAGTTAATCGACTAGTTTTAAAACACCCATGTACATTCGTTGTTGATTCTGCTCCTCGGGATCATTGTTCCTTGTCTCTTCTTTCCATGAACTACCCTATAGAGGGGCTGCATGTGGCCGGTTGACATTTGTCCTGTAGGCCATCGTCATTCACGTCAGTGGTTTTAACTGATCAAGATTACAACCAAACACCACTTGTGAATATGTCCTCTCATACCCCTGTTGCCTAGCCGCTGCATTGCACCTGTTTTTTCTAAAGTCCCACTATTCCTGTAAGATTGATCTAGCTTCTCGCACCACCAACGCACACTTGCGTAACCCTACCACTTCTGGGTGTGATGTCACCCACTCTTATCTGATGAACTCTTGTGCTCTCTCCTTCCTTCTATCCTTTCTCCTCTTGTGTTACTCTTGATTACAGACATGGACTCTGCAGTTCGATCTGATTCTGACTCTATTAACCATACTCATCATCTGGAACTGAAAATATTATTGTCATATCCAGATACACACACACACACCTGGCCAGCTCTCCAGCTTGGCTTTTGTCATGCAAGCAACATTCCGGCGGATACATCGACTATTTACCTTTCCTTTGTTCCGGACATAGCGGTGGGCTGTCCTGTTTGAAGCACAGAGACTTGAACGTGCATTCTGATACAGCTAAGTGCTATTTTCCTCCCCGGGTGCTTGAATTTCAAAGTGCCTTGATGACTCGCTTGACCTAGAGACTCTATGGTTCAATGTTCGACAGACTCTAACATTGTACTAACTGATTTATGTTTACATCACCTTACCTCCAGACGGTATTGGTTCTCATTGGATCCGAGAATTTAGTTGCAATGAATTGTCAAGTTCTATCATAGAAAGGCAGTCCATCTAGTTCTATACGGAAGGAATTAACAATCACGTAGGCGTTTTCATGATATGGTGTTTTCTGTATTCGTAAAACTGGTCCTAGCACAATAACAGTTGTTTGTACTTTTGAAGGTATTGGCATATGCAACACAACTACTCTGAGCTAGTGCCCCAGTGCAAGCGCATAGTTTGCAAGATGACTACAGTTCGGTTCGCTTGTCTTCCAGTTTTCTTTGCCAACCGCAACCCTATTTGCATCTTATCGGTCCCAGTCACCACGCTGACGCTTTTTTCAAGCTTCAAAACATTAACTCGACTGTTCGCTCCTTCATCATCAGAATGTAAAAACTTCGGCTTCCTTTAACTGAAAGGTTGGAAAGAACAGATGAAATACTGACTTCTCACCTTTCTGTCGAACTTCGGTAATGGCTTGATTGTTTTGAGTTACACGGATGAACCCGTTGTTTTGAACCAGACTGTCCTTTGTATTTTTGACCGCGTAGGGTTGCATTCAATCAGACTGTAACACCAATGCCGCTCTGTTACTTTTCTATTTTGATAGCTACTTTTGACGTGTAAACTGATAGACACATTTTGGTTGGACACAAGAAAGGACAGCCACTTGTACTTGCCTCATAGCATATGCATCGGATGGTGGAATTATGTTGCTGATTGACTGCAAACGTTGCATGCCATCGGAAGCCTTGTCTTTCTAGCTTAGTCCTGCTTCACTATGGTAATACAAAAATAATCACACTACAATTGTGATGAATTTATTCCGAATGTATTCTACTAAACCGTTTGAATTTTTCTCGTTCAGATTCGTGATCGATGGAATACTGTCTTTAAAAATGTTCTCAATCAAACCTATTGTTCACATGCGCGCAAGTAAACGATGCGCCTAACCGGAGATCCTTTTTCCATCTTCGGTCACTCCGAGGAATAATTCTGAAAGCAACTTCGGACGAATATTTTCATGCAGTGTTTCGATAAGCGAAGAAGGTGCAATGTCCGATATAAATAAAGTGTTTTTGGTCAAATTTTATTGGTTGGTAACTTGGTCTTATTGAAAATATTGATGAGTAACCGATACCTTCAGTCATCGAGGACGATGTTCAACAAGACTAGCCGATAAGATTATAGTTTTGGTGATAGAGAAATATGCAGGTTCAGCTACTTTTTCCAATCTGACCCTGCGCTGATATGTTCTGGAGTAAAAGGAACAAGAAATAATGAAATACCAGCGGCAACAAAGTAAGTTAAAGAACTATACGGAACAAAAAATGTCTTGAAGGTCACAACGCTGCTAACTGCGGCACTTAGCCATATCCTCAATTGTTTCCTACCACTAACTGAGGAAACCTCATGGAAGAGTACCGATGTAAGATCCCCTGTTCGGATTACTCATAGCGCCCTGTTCGTCCGTTTACCGGGCTATTGCTAGACCTCCAACTGTCATGCACTGTCTACATTTTATTCCTACTTAAGTCGTGGAACTAGTATTCGATTACAAACTGGATTGAAAAAGATCGCTCATCGTAACCGGGGAGTCAGTTTTTATGAATACAATTTTCACATAACACTAAATGGGTCATCATCTGATTTTACTCGAAGCTTCGTCCGCATCGGGATATTCGAACCTTGAAACTAATTCATGGACCATGTTTCTAACCAACTGGTTATGCAGTCGGTAGGACTTGGAACGATTAATCGGTAGCTGTTGCCTATATTCTCATTTTCTAAAACTGTTGAATTTTCATGTCTCATTTTGAGCGAGCCTGATTTAGACAGAAACTTTCGAAAGTACATTTTTGTCAAACTGAGGGAAACCCAAACGTTTGCAAGAAGTTTAGACCGTACAGATGATGTGTTACTTAGAAGAATTCAATTCTCCCTCCCAGTTGGCTCCGAAACTTACCACATTCTATCTGTATACTACGAGCCTGAATGCAGAATATTCCAGGGAAATCCCTACAAACAATCAACAAAAGTAAGTTTATTTCCTGTTCACTTAAAGAAGACTATAGGACTTGCCTCATGGATACGTGTCCAATAAAATTTCTCGGGTTATGATGCAACAACATTCTCGTTACTCAGTCTCAGATAAACGATCATATGTGCAATGATAATGTGCAGGCTTGACAGGACTTCACAAATTTTTGCACTGCTTGGACACGAATCCAAACGCGGGTCGGACAAATAACAACACGCTGCCACAAAACCACGCTGAAGATCAACAAAATATTGATGAATATTCCACAGCGCGCAGTCACTGACCACGAAGCTTTTGACAAGCATTCCTAAAGAATCCATCGCAGTCCCGGTTACTTGGATTGTCCAAAACTGAACGTGCATGCTTATACATGTATGTGCCGAAAACACGTCTGTGCAACCATGACAGTGTTTCGTTTGTTCTTAGTATAGGTTTATTGCACTTTGAGCTTAAAACGGTTTAAAATAATCGTCCTCAAAATGATAATGACAACGTTTGCATACGAACAAATTACGTGCTACATCAGTGGTTACTTTTGTCGTTTTAAATACTTTTTTTGGTTGTAGCTAACGCTGTTGGTTATGATGAATTTTAGGTCGCAAACGCCCTAGTATCAGTCGAGATGAAACGTACTGACAGTGTCACCTCGACTTTCGGTGAAACCTAACTAATGTGAAACCCAAACCTAGCGATCAGGACATCATAGAAATCTGAGAACTATTGATTATTAAGGAATTCAGCCGACTATAGCTACTTGCTGGTATTAACCCAGCAGTTGAGTTATCTCGCCAACTATTTTCATAAACACAAAGTGTCTTTCCTCCTTGATATTTCTTTTATCGTCCCCAGCTTATATATCTTTTGCTGGACGAAATACGTCCCAGTGGAAAGAATAGTTACAGTTTTTCAAGCAATTTGTAACTTTTCAATGATCATCGCAGTATTCTGAGTTACGTGACGGCAAACGAACAATCAGATGCGCGATTTAAAACGCACAAATTGGTATTTTACCTCTGAAACCACCCTTCATGCAATGAACAGATTTTCCAAAATGGTCTGTAGGTTAAACCGGAAACACATAAGCAATAGTACGCGGAAGAAATAAATAAAAACCTGAGAGATCAGTAAGCAGGCGAAAGCAAATCAGTTGGATTTTGCAAAAAGCAATCTGTCAAGAAATTGATTAGTTAAAACTGAATTGCACCGCACAAGTAAATCGGTATTTTGTTAACAAAATAAGCCGCCCACAAGCTCTTAGAATTTAAATAAACACCAGAATAATACGGACACATTTCAAACAAAATTGTTTATGAGCAGCATATTTCAAATAAGAACGAGAGAAAAAAATGTTCTCAGACTAACACCATCAGTTTCTCTTTAGTTGACGCCGGTCGTGCATGCGTAGCCAGTATTCCATGTACAGTTATAACCGTACATTTACAATGTTTTTCAAGTTGTCACTTGGACGTATCCTAAAACATTAGGAGCTTGCTCAGTTGACCAGTCCATATAAGGATCAAATGATGATGCCTCGTAGATATTCCCTCTGTTAGGAAATGCAAAACCTAGTGCTTCACTGAAAAGTTGTACGTTCACAGTGAAGAAACAGCACAGGACAATTTCATTCAGACCACGATGTAACATATTTCACGTTGAACTTGTCGAATTGACCAAAGAGTGAGCCAGAATAACAGGATTAATCTTGATCAACGCATCTAAAACGGTCATGTTTGAAATGTGTCCCAGTAGTAAGATTTCAGTGCAGTTCATCCGTCCCCATTTCGAAGTACTCTTTCCGACCACTTGGCAGATTTATCAGACCTACCGTTCACAAGTCTACATCTGCCACAAATCACTACGGAACAGTTTGTTTTAGTCATTACGAAAGTGATGTCTCGTCAAAGAATTCTTGGAGTATGCGATTCAAGGGGCCACAAATTGGTACCTAACCATCATAATTCGCTTAATCATTTTGGCCTTGTCGAATTCCTGTACTCCTTCAGATGGCTATATGAACACAGAACTAGCCGTTATTTATTTTGCTTTTTCGGCAGTTATCTCTTATTCCAGACATTGTCACCAAGGCATTGCTGAAGTTCTGCACTCCTGTTTTGGCGAACTACCCAGCAACACAACAGGTCGAGTTATTCAACTCCACTGGGCAATGCTTGGCTAATGCTTCAGAATGCTCAAATGCAATCACATCACGATGGCAGTATATCACCTAATACCAAGGAAAGTGCTCAAACGCTTCCATCCTCAGTTGCAAGCTGAACCAACATCAAAACGCAAACATACGTTTTGAAATGAAGTGTAGTCGATGGTTTTACTGCTTGTTTGTTACTCCACGATTACATTCATGTCTTGATCATTAAGTTAATTCATGTCACAACTTTCTGTCCTGATCGTCATTTAGTTTGCCCGGATCCTCACAGATCTCAAGCAAACTCAACACTATTCGGATATTCTAGTTTTGAGAATTCATCTGTTCCTTCCATCCATACTCTTCGGTATACAATGATCTACATATTATATCATGTTCATAGCACCGAAATATATATTCTGCTCCCAGTAACATCACTACCAGTTATCCAATCATCAGTTTTTCTCGGCAGTACTCAATCAGTCGGCGCATTAGATATTACGACACAACATCTACCATCACGTGAACAAACATAATCATGGATATATTACAATCCTGCCATACAAGTACCATAACTTGTCTCAATAATCTGGCCAAGTAGTGTTATTTTTACATTGCATTGCTCTTTTACGAAAGCCACTGCTTCATCACTCGACAAACATTACACTTCTGAGAATAGCTTGTTTCAGCGTATGAAATTCAGTAGACTACGCTGGTTGGGGTTGGGTCACGTGTTGCGTAGACGATAGCATCTTCTTCGTCGGGCGATACCTTTGTGCCTTTATTTTCGTGTTCCTAAGAGTGAATGATAGCCATGTGGAGGCCATATCAGAATACTGTGGCAACGTGAATGAGAAAATTTTAGCAGCGAAGTTTTGGTAATATTGTGGAGGTGTCTTCTATTGCTTCGTGGTTTGGGTCCTGAAAGACTCGTTTCGACTTGCTGGCTGTCTGTATTGTATCACTTTATTTTATGGATATTTGCAAAGTGATACCATGAACAGTGGCTGATTTGGTGGCTGTTATTGGTTTCTATCTTCGAGATCAGAATGATTGGAAACATGTGGCGTTTTGTACAGTTAAACTGTTTTTTCGTGTGTTTTGGCTGCAGCATGTTCTAATTATTATTGTTCCCGTGGCTGTGTAGGTTTTTCCATCGCTTCCTGTTTCCCATTGAATAATCACTCTTTTATTATAATATCGTTGTAAACTCTGTGAATTCGGCAGGCGTGTCAGTGCGGGCTTTGCCCTTGCTTGTTTAACGCTGAAAAATGATTGAGATGATGGATGAGAACATTACAGGATCAGTGTTTCGCATATCATTTTGTAATCCAATTTTCGCTATAAAATTTGTTGTTGTGTAGAAACTAACTTTTTTTTGTTCCATTGCAACTGAACTACATATGACTTTCTCGTATCTTTGCTGCAAAACAAATATATGTATCTGCACCGCACAGCAGACGAACCATGTTGACATTAATTGTCGGACTATATCTCTCTGCCCGTTTCTCTCTACTGTCGAAATTCGGGTCCTTGCGTGTTGGCGAATTGGGGGACGGATCTCTATAGTGTTTTAATATGTTATACATTTTTTTTCCTGTAAAGTTTGTGCCCGTATTTTTGTCTTTTTTATTTATTCTCAGCTCTTTTTTGTGTATCATTTCGTAGCTGTGGTACGCGGAACATTTCAAGTATGCCGAATTTGCTTATTCGTCGTATGCATCCCCCTTGTGTTAAGGCTTTTTTGGTACAGTACAAACAATTCCAAACAAGCCCTGTTAGAATTGTAAAGATACAAGCGGAAATCAATTTATGTGGTCCGGTTTTCTGATCATTTGGCGAGGGCTGCCAAAGAATTTCAGATCGACTTTTAAATAGTCGTTGATACTTTTCACGGCTTCCCAGGTAGCTCGGGGACAATCAAAAAATTTCTCCCTAGTTTTCTTTTGGAACCAACTTTGATTTCACGATTTTCTTGGAGATCTCAGTCCAGCCGATCAAAGATCTGTTTGAAAGTACAATTAATCTCGTATTTTGAATAGCAAATAAAAAGCCGGCAAAATACAAAAAGTTCTAAACTTTCCTAAAAGCCATCACCTGAAACTGCTTTCTGATATGCGAGTTCGCATTACATTATTTAATGCCACTAGCTGTGAAACATCCCCAAAAGTTAAATACCTTTTCTTGAAAATACTCGTCCTATATTTTGGGGCAATAAATTAAATTTGTCATTCATGATCACGTGGAGTGCGCTTGCAATCTCAAAACTGTCAGAAGTTATAATCTCTATGGATTTCGGCTCGTCTGTACTCCATGAAGCGAGTATGGGGAATATGAAGAATTTTTCTTAAACTGCCATAATGCCTCACTAAATTGGCGGAAATATACAAAGATTTTAAATTAACAATGGATTTTATTTATTTATTTACTTACCACTTCAAATTACGAGGTGATAATTGGAATTGTTCTCGGTTGAAAACTGTTTTCAGTTTAAAACCTGTAAAAAACTGTCTCTGCAAACTTCTCTCCGTAACTTCTGAATACATGCTCTAATATTTCCACGTGGCGCTTATCGAGAACAATAAGGGAAATTCGGAGAGCAGGATTATCTCACTGAGTATGTTATTCCCCCACACCGGAATTAACCTGTTGACTGGCCGTTCGAATGCTACACTATCAAACAAGCAAATTCTAAACAAAAGGAGTAGTCTTCAGACCAAGTTTTAGTTCAAAAGTTATTGTCTTCATTTGTTAGGCCGAATAAAAAGACAACTGTACTTAAATAAAAGGCATTAGGAAAATGAATATCAGACTAAACACGAAATCACTGCATTGCACTGAAACAATCTCTTTATACGTGGATAGAAAAATCAAGTGTTTCAAGCTTCAATAGTGTTCACGCTGATTCATAAATGTTTATGCAGAGTTAAACGTTGGTTTACTATTTAGACTTTGATCAATTCCAAGTGAGTCGGCCATAAATTGCATTTAAATTAAGAATTAATTTTAGTTCAACGTATACTTAGCTGCTTTCAAATCGTATTCCAATCCATCTCGGCTTCTTATTTCGGACAAAGGAAGCCTTCTCACATGAGGAATTGGGTCACGTGAGACTTACAGCTTGTGAATACGTTATCCCAAGCTTCTGTTTTGAATCCCGGGGGCTCATTATGTCAATACTTTGGGTGTTATGCGAAGGAGGGCAGCTGATGACCACTGTTCAGTTCTGGGGGAGTTTAGCTGTTGACATGACCGGATCAACCATCAAAACCTCAACCGCTAACCTTTTATCTAGGGAGCATTTTCGATTCTTCAAGGCTAGATACTTTTACCCGTGCGCTTCGATCAACAAGTACCATGCTTCTCCAAACCTTCTGTACTTGGCAACTACGCAAAGCAGTTCGGAAGTTAAGGAGACCCCTCACTTACCATCCGTCAGCATCAGTGATCATGACGTCCGGGCCATTTAGTATCGTCGCGTTGTTCAGCTGGTGCTTATTTCCAATGTAGTGCATGACTTGAGGCGTATTACATCAGATAATCCAATAAGCACGAATACACTAACGTTCGGCCTTTCTGGTGTTCATCATTTCACTTAGTTGGCCCGGATAGATGTTGGTAATGGAGTTTTACAAACACACAAAACATTTGCCATCATGCGTATTGTTTGGATTGACTCGAAACTTGACGCTTTTCGCCCCAGAAATCAAACCTGGTAATATCAATGACCAAGGCAGCGCTACGAGAATTATCGTGAAATTTGATAACTTTTTTCTTCACGCAAGCAAAAAGGCAAGTTCCCAACATCTTCGTTGCGGCTTTTGCATTTGCTTTTAAGGGTTCCTTTGCCTACAGAAAGCAGTAATTCGACAGTTGCAAGGGAAGATTCTGTGATGGAAACGGACAACTTTTAGATCCCGCCAGCGTGAACCCATATTTCCCTCGTGCGATCTGTCGTTACATGTGATACCAACTAACGCTCGAATCCTTCAATTCCTGGGATTGGAGAAGAAGAGGGTCAATAAAGCTTCCCATAAGGCCCGGTTAATCCCTCGTTCGGATGATCTGTGCCGACCTGCGATACAAGAGGTGGCTTACGGTACTTCAATATTCAATGACGATATTTTTCAACGCATCACTTTAGACTGCGATTTTACCCCTCCGGTGGGAATTAAAGCTGTTTTTCCCCTTTTGAACGGTGGCTCGATAGAAAATTAAGTTATATAGCAATGCCTCTTCTTGATATCCGCAATTGGCAAATCCATATAACAACTTGATTGACCGACCACATAGGGCATCATTATCATCTCTCTTCACAGTTGACTGACTTCTGGATGAAACTGTCATACGCATCTAACTTGATTCTTGCTATAGGGGACACCATGCCGTGTTTACTTTAACACGGCATGCGTTAAGGTCCTCACAGACATTTCGTTCTGAATCTACAGGCCACTGACTCGGCGCTGTACAGGCGAATTTTTAAATGTTCAGTTTTAGCGTATACGATTTGCTGAGCTAACTTTGCAATGGCTTGCTTTTCCCATTCGGGTGCTCTATATATCATTTCTTGATCCTTTACCATGCACCAAAGTGTCCTATCGAATGCAGTCAAACCAGCTTGTACGACGATTAGCAAGAATTGATAGGGCTTCCAGAAACATAACCGTCTTCCGGCAATCTTACAAAGCCTACTTACAATCGTTTGAGCAAACCACAGAAAAAAGTCTGAGTTGCCGTGCGTCAGGCAGGACGCATCAGTTTGTCAAATTGCCTGCAAAAAGAACATAAGCGTGTTGTTCGACTCGCTGTTTAAAATGAGAGCTCACCCAAAAGAGATGTGTTCATTCGCTTGAGTGCTTTCAAATTCTACTGTGCCTGTTATTTATACGCTTGCGTTCAATATAGTTGGCTGGCTTTCTTCTCCTAATAGGTGCAGCATTGTCCAATACATATGAGTTTCGGGACCCTCACCTGCACTTCTGTCGTACTACGTCATTTTTTTAGGTCGGCCCTCTCCAGAAAGCCAAGATTTACGGCTATCTGATAAACAACAACGGTATTTGAGTCTTCATCTGTAGGCGACACTTTGTCGTCGTGATTACGGTCTCCCTCAAGATCTTTTGTTGACACTGACGAAGCAGGACCTGGTGGGCATATTGTTTTTCTGTTGTTCATTCTTTATGGTGACCAAACTGTCAAGCTGTTGCTTTCGGACAAGTGGACCTAAATAACGATCGATGTCTACTTGTTACAAAGGTGGCGGACGCATTACGACGGAGCCCAATTCTTAAAACAAGTGATGAAATAAAAAGGGTTTGCCTGTTTCTGTCTTTTTCAAACAGAATACAGATTGAAGACATCACCATTATTCGATACTTCGATAAACCTGTGAAGTTCCCTTTCTTTCTCATGGCAAATTGAAACTTCTGGAATACAAGTTAGGTTTCCGACTTACTCCGCTTGATAAAATCCCCATCTCTGGATGAACCTAGAGAGGAGCAAACTGAAAGTAACTTCGATGATGTTGGTTTGATTCAGCAAAAGAAAGCTCGATGCTGAAAACGCCCCGGCTATGCTAAAACACTGCTGCGTGTAAATAAAACAGTGATGCGGTCACTAAAACTTTTAGATAGACCAGAAACAATGACAAATCCGGATGGGGCACGACCACCAAACGGCAAAAGCTACCAACTGAAGATCCACAAAAATGATAACAAGTTTTCATATTATGAGAAAACAGTTTTCGGGGCGATTAAGCTGAGACATTTACATAGAAACGAACGCCGAGATACTCATATGAAGTAACATCAGCGTATATTACCGACTATATGAATATATTTGAACAAAGATAGGAAAAATATTTATTTGTTCCGTATGATTTGATTAAGAAAGTAACCGATTCTTTCCTCGGATATCAATGCGAGGGTTGGCCATCTGTTAAAAGGACCAATAAATGCCAGGAGTCAACAAGGAGTACAGTAGCATACGGGTCATCTTGAATTCCTGATGTATTCTCATTCCTTTGGAAAATATATTATTTATGAACAATTCAAATCAGCCTTGTGAAGGCTTCATTTCGAAGCCATAGTTTGATTCTACTCTTGCGTGAACGCAGGTTTGCTGACAGTCTAACGTCAGATACAACAAGCCAAAAACGTCACGAGATACAAGGAACACGAAAATCTGTCCTGCATGAGGGCTCTCAAATAAAGTTGGATGTAATGGAGTTCTTACGAAAAACTAGTTGATTTGTTTGCTTGCAACCTCAAACATTAGACAAAGCAATTGCAGAAAGGAAGTAGGCATATGTTGGTGAACTGCGAAATGAAGCAGCAAAAGAAGCTGTCAGACTCTATGAAAAAATTCACGTAATTGGATAGGTGCAGATATTACCATCGAATTTGCCGGTGATGACAGTTCCATAGTGTGAGTTGCTGCTATCATATTTGAAGATAAGAAAATTTATAGAGACATGGTAAAAGACAGACATAAATTAGACACTTTAACAGTTTACTATTGACCACTTCTGGATGACATTCTACCAGAATTCTACCAGAATTGTGACTAAAGCCATCTTTGCCCCAGGAGACTCCCTTTTATTCAAATTTGCAAGCTTGAAGTGGACAGACCTCACGGTGAAACAGCACACTTTTATGATTGGCAACTGGTAATTCGCCATGCTTCTTGCATTCGTTCATTTTGTTCAGAAATGCAACTTATCTGAGTACGTACGTTGAATAATTATGCCGAAATTACTATAGTCGATTCAGCGTTTTGCGCCCAGAATAGATTGTCCTGAAACATATAATTGTGTCTGCGTTACCCAGCAAACAAGCAAGCATTGCAGCCGGCCAAACCGCTGAGCATTGTAGGCCTCATTAATAACCCGATTTCTTGCTGTCAGTTGTGCTTACACCGACATGTGCACATTAACACGCAGACACTTTTATCGAAACACATATCTGCGATTAGGTTGGTGTAATCGACCATGTGGTAAGTGCCCCCATAGGTGTATATATATCCTCATTTTTCCTACTGAAGACATGGTTGTACAGACCTACGTGCATGTCCGTTGATACACATGCTTACTTAGTTGTACTTGCCCATATTTTGTCATTAATTTGAGCAAACGCATATGCTCTTGTGCATCTACCTGGATTGACTTGTGTTCACACGAGCTAAGATGCCCAGATGTTTAAACACGGATAGTGAATTTCAATGGATTACTGTATTTGGGAATGCTGGTACGCATAATGAAGGTAAATCTCCTTAACATACATTTCAGTCCGAGCCATGTACAGGTTGGAAAATTGTCCAAGGTAGTCACTTCGAGAAGTGGCCATCAGGTACGGTAATCCTTACCGATCAACTGTTCACAGAAGGTAGACGTAAACCACAAACCGTGATTCATGAGGTCCTCAAGCAGACCGTAGCGGTCTATGCGATATGACGAATGGTAAAGATTACTGGAATCGATGCTACCTATGGTTTTCCAGTTTTTCTTCCGTTTATGTTCGATAGTATGAGTTGATAATCAAAGGCACAGTATGTCCGTGCAAAGCTAAGGGCTATGTAAAATGAGCTAAACTAATTTATGTACAGTACACTGGTATATATGTCCACATGTACGCACATGGCTGCATGCGTTCTCTAGTTTGTATGAGGTTTTGAAGCTTGCCAACGTGATATTTTGCAAACATTGCGGTTTCCGTGATGCTTCTCTTTTACTTTTCATTTGTTTTGTTGTATGTTTGTCATACACTTATTTCTTTCTTCTGTTTCAGCGGTGTCAATTATAATGTTTGTCCCTGATCCTACTAGTCTGCCAAGGAACTGCGAGAGTTGCTAAATGAAGCACGCCGTTCATTTGGCGTTTCTCCTAACATATTTGACGATCTTTGTTATACGCTCAATTTATGCATACAAATTCACTTTTAAGACGATCAGTGCTACCGTGGATTATCCAAGCCCTTCAGTTTTTATAAGTAGATGGTAAAGATAATGAAAATTAATGAAACAATACTTAAATCAAATGCCTACATACATTTGCTAATACATATTCAGCTCTCACATATTTTTCTTCCTTTCAAAACCAAAGGAGTAAAGAGGAAATCTTGGGACTTAGGTTTTCGCGCATTTCCTCGCGGCCTGTATGAGTCTTAGCCTAACATCCCCATGTGGAGAAAAGCGTTTCGCCGTGCAGGAGCAGAACGCATCCCCGCCGTAATGAAAACATCATGGCTTTAATATGCGGAACTCTTTGGCATGAATTGCTTTTGCTTGACCGGGAATATCTGTAACAGTTAATTTGGTATTCTTCTGTCCGTTTCATTAACGAGCTCTTTATAGTAAAATTCGAAAACTTTTGGGATCTTTTTTAATACGTCATACCCCAAAGAATGCATTCATCCTGTTTGCGGCACGATACAAATTGAAGCAGCGCAACTGCCTGGATTTCCAGATTTTCTACTTGAAACTATTCACCAATTGCATTAGAAAAACAAAGTTTTATTTGTGCTTCTTCACTAGCTAATAGCTTTGAAAACTGGGTGAATTTCAGTTACTTCAAAAATTCAATAACTACTCAGATACCCCGTAGGAGCTGGAGCAAAAATTAGGAAAACCTATTGGCACTCCTAAAAAGACAGTGCATGCAATGTTGGACATAAGTAGATCGGATTCTTTACTATAGCAGAGTAGTTTTCTTCAGATTATGGCAGTTCTCAA
Source organism: Fasciolopsis buskii (assembly GCA_008360955.1). Lineage (NCBI taxonomy): Eukaryota > Metazoa > Platyhelminthes > Trematoda > Plagiorchiida > Fasciolidae > Fasciolopsis > Fasciolopsis buskii. The sequence goes on from LUCM01008552.1 coordinate 265,336, forward strand.
AACATGGTTAACCGAATATGACCATATTTCACAGGAGACGAAACATCAGTAATTGGTCTGTCGGCAGAATGGGTGTAATAACGTAGCAGGGGCTGGAGTAGCTCGGTTTATTAAAACATCCAGGTACAAGAGGGGCATAAAATTGGATTATATAAGCCTTGGGATTAGCTGTATGCAGTAACTGCTAGGACGATCCCAAGAAGATAATCATATTGTGTGTGCAAAGCGTTCCGAACGCTGACCTTGAGGATAGTCATTGCTGCACTGTGCGCCCCGAAAACTGGCTAGAAATAGCAGTCTTCTACTGAAAATTGGTGATCTGAACCTCATAGACACTAACTGAGAGATGTGTTGTTGGTTTAGAGGGAAGGTCGAGCAACTCAGCCTATAAGCTCTATGAGCTCCTGATTTATCACGCCATCAAAAAGTAGCAGATTTTGAACGGGGCTTGACCAACCTTTAACGAAACCGTGCATTAATGAGCATGAAAATGACGTCGACGGTTTATGGTTTTGTCTGCACTGGGATCATGTAACGAGTCCTTTTACAAATTCTGGTAAAGTGAACAACAAAGGCACTGATTCTGCGGCCGAAGGCTTTAACTAAGAGGCGGATATAAGCCGTGCTGTGGAACCCTGAAAACAAAATAACTAATTTCAAGAGAGATTTGTCCCATCTCAGAAAAGGAGAAGTCAAGGTAGGATCCAGCAATATATAAGATAATTAGGAGGAAAGGTCAGATCTACGAGGTCTACACACCAGCTAAAAGTTGAGGGTTACAGGAGCATTATGCACAGCATCGAAAGTTAGTTGTGAGCACTCAGAGGAAAGCAAGCAATGCCTTTGGACCAAGCCTAGCAAATGGGGCTGACCAAAAACTAGTTATATTAACGGCAGGTTCAACCAAAGGGTTTATTCATAAAATTAGTAGTGGTTTTGTAGGTGGCAAATTTTATAGACGTGTAACGATAAGCACAGTGAACCAAGTACCCTCAGCTTATACTTCACAAGCAAATATACGAAAGATGAGGGACAACTCGTGGAGGTTGACATAGTCACAGGAAACGTAATGACCCTAAAAATGCAATGGTTGAATTTGGTGAACTAAAGACACTAGAAGGGACAAATGCCAAAAACTTTGCAAGATCAAAAGACGCATAATTTGTAAACATTGAAACCCTGAGCTCGAAAGCGTGCAAAAGTATCTGTGGTTTCTGGAATTTTACTTTGCTACTGTTGGATTTGAACACAACGATATTAATTGCTACTAAAAAGCTTACAAAGCGACCTTTAAATTTCTGTCGTTTTATATGCACAGCCACAGGGACGCTTGTGAGAAACCAAATTTGCAAGCATTTGATTGACTATCTACTAATTTGCTCTATATAATGCTGGGTTCTAAAGAGGAAGTCTTGTCCATCAAATCTGTTTAATTTCATGGGCAGAATTTTGGCCGTACTGGATGAGAAAAGCCTACTACGATGAGTTCTGCAATGCTTTCGGCTAATAAGCTGCAGAATATTGAGTTCAGAATCTAAACTTTTGGAGTAGTTGGTTGGCCCCAAAAATAACTAGGGGATTTATTCCGAAATAAAACTTTCTGCATTCAGAACAGGAAGGTTTAGGTTAGGTAAAAGTTGCCAGTGGAATGTCAAAAGAACTGTTCGAAGATCTTTTATTTGCCTTCGCTGCATAAATAGCCTGATAACTGAGCTTTTGTTTTTATGGTTTATATTTGCGAATGATGCAAAAACTAAGACTGCGCCAAAGACAACGTAATTTGCTATAGACACCCCGAGAAGTTTATCTTGATTACACAGATTGGATGTACTTTGTAATGAAAAAAAATGTCAGTTACTGACTGACTACGCAGATACCATAACCCTCACGGCGTAAAACATCGTTCTTAGGGGAGGAGAGCAGGGAGACAGAAGATTTTGAATAATAAGTGGAGCAGACTTCACATTGGCTAAGCAGTGCAAACTGTCAGCCCAAAAACGTAGGAAAGAACGTTTTAGACTACCATTCCTTATTTCATCTAGGAAAGCGGATGTGTATATACCACTGCAAAAGGCCACACCGTGGCCTCACTAGAAGCATTACGTCCATACGTGAGCGGCGTTCCACAATGAATATGTGCATTTCTTCAGGAAGAACGCTGGTTAGCAGAAGGCTAACAGAGTGGGATCTTTGAGGTGAAGATGCATGAACAAAAATCGTCTCCACCAGAGAAGAGAATAATAATAGGAATCAAAATGAGGCGTTCCAGTTATTGGAAGGCCAAAATGATGTGGGTATGGAGGACTTTTCAACGGGCTATTGATAAAAGGATAAATGAGAATAGCGCAGGGCTTTGGAAGCCTAAATGGAAGCTGAAAATGAGAACAAGCTTCCACTGAAATCGAGTTTTGAGTTACTGCAGGAGGCTACCGGGAAGACAGGTGTGCTCGCAAAAATATAAATCAATTAGTGAAAATAAATTTATTGGGGAATCAGCCGCGAAAACTTGTGTGCATCGTTCTTTGCATTTAAAAGAGAACTCGGTCTGTTAAATTGTCACCTAAAGCGCCCGCAACGCTTAGTGAGCGCAATTGACCACATACTCCATGTTATTTTAGTAAATTTATGAGCAGGTTCACTTAGAAAATGGATTTTGTTTTGGTCGTTGACGGGTATTTTATTCACTTTCTATCGGAGTTCCTTCGCGATATTACCGCTAATGTTATCTAACGTCTACCAAGAATATCGCAACTGGTATTGTGGCCAAAAACATCAAACCTCTGATAATCGTAGACTTTCGTGTTGGATGAAGGATATCATGAAATATTTTAAGTCTGCTGTCTCATAAACAACAGCCTCAGTCCGCAAAATAAATCGGCCTGCTTTTGCTTCTCGCCAAGAAAGATGCTTGGTTTCCACTAAACAAGGTTTTCTTTCCCATTAAATCGACTGAAACAACGTTTGAAACCGTAAAAGAACTGCTTTTCTGACACTTCAAGCCTATCCATTTTAAACTAACGAGCTTTCTGTTTTTCTGTCCTCGGTAAGGCAGTAGGAGCCTTTATTTTCTGAAATAACGCTACAATTGCAGGCTCAGTTCAATCGCTGTAGATATAATGATCAGTCACAAATACATTTGTGGAACGATTAATTGTAGGAGTAATTCACTCAGAGTTGCAGAAACAGCTTCTGCCCTCAAATTCTTTGCTTTACTCGGGAAACGTCTTTAGTGAACGTCATTGCCGTTGTTCTTACTGAGTCTTTGGTAATGTCAAATGCGTTTGGTTCTCGGTTATCCTTATTTTGACGACTGCGTCAAATACAGAAAGGGATGAAAACCGATGTGTACCATCGGTTGCAGTCTCAAGTGAGTCCAAACTATAAAATGTCCCTACAAGGACTGCAAAAGCTGTCTGTCAATGTTTGTGATTCTACTTTACCAATTTCCCTAGCCAGTCTCAACACTTATCCGGATTTTGGTCCTGACTTTTAGTCTTCACTATTCCTGCTCTTCTCAGGGACATCAAATTTTTTCTGTGAAGCCTGATGACGAACGCAAACTGTCTGTTCTGCACATTTCATACTTCCCTTAACCGAAGCAAACTTTAAGCATGGAAGTAACTGTTTTATGCCGTCGATTTTATCTTTTTCATAACTGAAGGAATGGAACTTCCTGGAGTTGTCCCACCATGTTTTCATTCACTATCATCGTTCTCAAATCCGTAAATTATGTCATCTAAAGTGATTACTGGTAGTGAACTGAAATCGGTTGCTTTGATGGTTTCAGGGTTTCCAAATGTCAAGAAACGCTGCATATTCCATCTTGGTTCACCGAAACTAATTATGTGCACAACATGCCGATTGTTGGACAAAGTAGTCTTGACAACAGCACCTCTTTCTACCTCTACCACGCCCACTATCATACTACTAACGGAGGATGAAATAACTTGGAGAATTTTTCATGATTATTGGATTACGGTGTCTCCATTCTTTAAACAAAAAGACATCGAAGATAACGCCAGGAATCGTGAGTGTACATTCCTTCTCTGAGAATGACTTGGAGACGTATTCGTATAAATGCCTCTTTTTGATAGTTCATATGAATTAACCGCCACAAACACCGATTTCATTAATTCGGTTTAAGTCTTCATCTTTCGGCCTCGGTATTTCCCTCGCAATTTTTCAGAGTGCACAGAATGTCAGTATTTCTGATTTAATTGCAGTTTCTGCTTGGCTGCCTTATATAATGGTGCATCCATCCATAAAAGAAATGCAACATAAACATTTGAGTTTATGGCTTTAGCGATATTACGAAAATGATATTACAATCAAATCTACTACTACATAAATGGGCATCAACTTCGAATCGATCGTAATTGCTTTTGGATTTTAGTCATGCACCATTGCCCGAACCTTTCAGCATTTTTTTCTCTGTTGGGCTTTATTTGATGCTATTCCCGTTTCATTTCACCTTTTTCCACTATCACGTAAACTGTCCTTGGAGCAGAATTACAGCAAAATACTTACTTAGTACTCCATACTCCTTCCTGTTTAGTGCTGCAAAATAGAAAACACTCAGATCGAAAGAATGATTCTAACCGCATCTTGGCGGTCTTGCGAAAATTTGGCCACTCCTTTGTATCGGTTGATTTAACCTAACTTATAAAGCCCGGAATTACTATTGTCGTTTTTCGAACTAGTTGGAAGTCGGATGTCAAAGGACATCTTCCGTTACCTTTGCTTTCCTTCGTTTTTTCAGCGCTCACATTCATTTGCCTCGTTCTTTGCGGTTTGCTGTTGCAGAATATCTATAATGCGTCATCTGAGTTTGGAGGTAATAAACTCATTGGAGCAGTTAATATCCTCGTCACCTGAATTGGACAGCGGTCTGTTGCCGATTGTTAACGCAGCAATCACTGGAAAAAGGTTCAGTTTCGGTCAGTTACTTGAAATTCTTTGACAGTCCCTCGCGATGTCTGATAAGCTATTAATCTGGATTTCTGGGGACCGCTTTTGAATCAGTGCTACATTTTGGCAGTGGCTAGTTCGTACACCTGATGGATACATTTTTAACTTACTAGATCACCTACCTCAAATTTCACAAATGCTGCAATTCGTAGGGTGTTCAACCAAAGGATAACACTACATGCGTTTGTGCCGGATAACGGAAGCAGGTTCTTAGCTCAGACGGCAGACTACTGGTTGATGTTATTAATTTTGTTATCTTCCTACCACAATCATGACACCCCCAGTGTAATTGCACGTCTAAATATCTTCTGCATACAGAAAGAAGTGCCTCAGCGTCAGTCTATCTGGCAACTTGAAAAAACTAAGTGATAGGTTGAAAACTTCCTAACCAATGCCATATTTCAGAATATGCTGCTACTGGGAGCATTTGGTCACGTGTTAATAATTATCTTTGCGTTTTCAAGTGTCATTCAGATTTCAATCATCCCAATAAAGAATTCACATATGGAGAACCAATCAAAATGTTTAAACGGTTATTTAACAAGGAGCGTCTTGATTACTGAAACTCTGAAACTCATTCAGTTTGCGACTGATGTGGTAAGCACAGATGACCACATACTGAATATTGTCTTAATAAATTTAAGATTTGTTGTACTTAGGACTACGAAAAATACATCTAGCATTTTTTGAACTGAAAATCGTTGGCTTCTTCTTCTATTGTTAATAGCTTTGGATTGTAATACGTTTGCGTCAATGTCGCTAGTTTAATACCTAGCTTAATCCGAACGCACCACCTTTGTTCGCTCCATTTCAGATGCTACAGGACAGTAGTGGTTGGATAACAAAACTAGCGTCCAGAGTGCTTCTACTGGTAGGCACAAAAACCGGCATCAACCAATACCCAACAGTTGTGTTTCCACTAACACGAAGAAGACGTATGTCTTTTTTGACAGACGTCTGTCGACTTCATTTCCAATCACAATGGAAATGTGGGCCATACTTCGAAAGACAATAAGACATTTCCTCAGGTGCATTGGTGGATGCCGATATTTGAACACACCGGTTGAAGTACTCTGGAGGCTCGTCTGGTCACATATATAATCATGTGGGCAATAATGTCCAATGAAAACACAGTGAACAAAATTTATTCATGGTTTCGGAAATATTCTTGAAATCTCGTGATTTAACCTGGCAGGTTAGGGAAATATTACCGATTACAAATACACATTTAATTTCGCCTAATGTGAATTAATTACTGAGCTCTGTGGGCTTGTGTTTTTATTTTTGGTCTGACAAATTCACTGAAAATTTCCAACTAACCAGTTTTAATATTTGTGACTTACCTATCGGATCTACCTCAGTCAGGTGATCATAGAAGTTTCGCTTCTCTATATACAGGGCCAGCTGTTGCAAACGAAATAAGGATATTTATGAAAAATTACCATAAACTCACTCTTCCATCTGCCGTGCACTTTTTAAATACCCTTCAATTTTACGTTGGTGAGCAATATCAATCTTACTCAAATGTCTGACTTTGACTTTTGTCAGAATCCATTGTGGAGTTTGTAATCGTGTTCGAAAATAAACCATGTATTCAATTTCGTCCTCATACTTCAAGGTCGAACTTCAGTTCAGGCAACTTTGCACAAGACACAAGTGACCGAAATGGTCAAACGAGCATCAAGATCGGTGTGTCACAGAGTTTCCTTGGCTTCAAGTACTGATAAGAGATTTGAAGTTTTCTGTTTTCTGAAAGGAAATCCTGCGGATGTCATAATGCTCCGTTATCTGTGTGTTTGCGTCTAGATGAAGGAATGTGGTCCGTTGGAAAAGAACAAAGCCATAATGAAATGCCATGAATGAAAATAAACCATCTCAAAAACAAGCACTAAACATCATGTTTGCTTATTGTGCTGTGGCTGAGAATGTTGTTCTTGCTGAGAAATTTGTGGATTCATTTGTATCTGCCTGATACAAATGCCAAGAATTTCACACCATTGACTTCCGTTCCAAGTTCATTTTAGTCACCCAATCAAGCGTTTACAATGACAAATGCTCCCCTCTCCAGCTTACACTGATTCTAGCGGGTCGTGCGTTGTCAGGATATGGATATCATGTTCGCCTAAGGAGGTTGCAAAGCGGTGAATGAAAAGCACACCGAGAGAGGTTGCGGGAGTTGGTACTCACTGGAGGCAGATGATGACCCGGCAGATAGGAGTACTCACTTGGGTGTCGGGGAGACACGGATGAAGAGGTTTCGGCAAGAATGTGACTTGCCGCGCCTGTAGCCACTGCCTCTGCGGCCGCCGGCCCATTCAGCAAACCGGGCGGAAGAAAGTGCAGTAACATTTCACCCGGATCATGCTCAGCGGTTTTCAGGCATGCAACTAAATTACCACGATCTTTATTGGTATCAGTTAAACCGTCGGGGATGAATGTAGGCGCACGGATGAAATGGTGCTGTGGATTCAGCAAAGGATTTCAACATTTTTCTGTCTCAACCATTTTATTGTGAGGGTCACAGAAGTGTATATCTCAGACATTTTCTGGGGCCTCCTCGGATTCGAACGTAACAAACCCGAAGCCCGGATTTCGATTGGTTGCTTTGTCCATTTTAAGCAAGCATAATTAAACTTTACCTAATTGGCCAAAGTATTCTGTCCGCTTTTCATTTGTGTTTTGTATGGCGAAACCAACAATGCATACCCATTTTGTTTGAGTAGCTGCCCTTTTTATTTTCCCCGGGCTTGCAGTGCATGGTCAGCTGTGCAACAGTCCTTTTTGAATCCATGGTATACAAAGCTGCTTCGAATTCTTTCCCACCTACAAGGGATCACTGAGTGTCACGAAACTGAAGCCTCTGAAGCGCTTCATCAAAAGACCTCGCATGATCATGGACTCTTTGAGTTCATCATAATTTTCGAATCACTCGCGGGGCTCCTTGGATGTCGCTGTTTGTCTGAGCCCAATGATAATCGTTTACCCTGGATCATTAAAGTTGGCCCCGATTTCCGGACTCACAGAAGGCTGTCGTTTATTCAGTGTAATTCTAGTGTGTCTTTGCAAGACACGAGGGAATGTTTTCACAACAAGTTCCATCTGCGTTTCAGCTGATCGTGATTTTCCCATTGGTGTTCATGGCATTCATGGCGGAGACATTCGAGGGACTTGAACTGGTTTTTCGGTGGCTGAATTTGCTTCCGGCATTGGTAATCAGGTGACAGATTCACAGATGAATTAGTCGGTTGGAAAAAGAAGGGCGAGAAGAAAAATTAACCAAAGGCAGTTCACGAATGTTCGCAGCTAAGTCGATGTCAACGGCTGTCTGAGAGACTGTTGCATGGCCTGAGGTTGATTTGATTTGTAATCCGACACAAAATTTTGTGCCATAACAAGAAAGCAAATTTTGAAAATAATAGATTTAAATTGCATGAGGTATGCTCAAGCAGATCCGGTTCGATCCGACCCGGGGTATATGGTTGGGTGGTAAGTAGATTGTGCACTACCACACTAGACCAAAAGGCAGGGGTAATTACAGCTTTTGCTGATTAGATGCTGGAGTAAATGGGACAGCATATTGCTTATAATCCGATGGCATTAGTGGCAAGCTCACTCCCTTAGTCGGATCTAGCATATATCACACCTACCAAGGGCACAATCCTCGAAAACAACGGAAGCTTAACGAGTCATCAACCATCCCTTGGAGACAGCTGCAACCACCCAACCGTGAATCTTTGTTAATTATTCACCTTATTGAATTCCAGGAAAGCAGGCGTTACTGTACCCTGATTGTGTAACCTTTGCCTGGGGCAAAATGCTTTTTGTGCTTTCACTCTTTACTTAGCCGTCCGTAACAGATCGGTAGACACAGATGAGAGGCGACACATAAGGCAAGGTCTGGCGTTGCAGGGGCCTCTGTTCCGCTGAAAAACGAGTGATAGAAAAAGAAAAGTCATTCCACACCCATGGACAAAGGGTGAGTATACCGTGAGCGTTCCAAATGGGCTGGCGATGTCAATGCAACAAATACCTTTAGTACAATAACTCATCTCCTCCTACCTGCCACATAATTCTCTCCTGAAATTATTGACTGCATGCGTCCCAGCGTTGTCTCCAGACGACGTTTTCAATCCACTTACTATTTTGTTGCTAAAGAGGTGCTCCAGCTGCCATCCGAATCCGATAATTTATGAGTTTATAAATACTTCTCCTGGTTCTGGGGGTCTAGGTCTTAGTAGAAAAAGGTTTGGGAACGAGTTCTTCTTAATTGCTCGTCTGTCTTAAGTGGTTCAGTTAGGTATGTTTGGGTCCTTTAGCATTCCGAGAACAGGCTAAAGCCGATCAACCTCGGTCCATTTCTTCTGCTTTTGACGTGCAATCATGTTTGGGGCCGGCTGTTGCAGCTTCTCCAAACAGTCTTTATCTTTTCGAGCACATGATGACCAACTCTGAAAGCAATATTTTGAATGAGGCCTAACGAAAGCCTTATACAGCGAGGTGATAATTTCTCAGTTCAATACAACATCGTTGGTCTCAACCTAAAAATCTCTCCCTGACTTGCCGCGTAGCCTAAGAATACTGATCGTCCCAGTCGAAAGCCAACTTGACTGTGATCAAGAGAAATTTTGCTTTGCTTACTGGATTTATTGCAAATGGACGATCCCCGGGTTTCATGAAAGCGGGTAATTTCATCCTGTGTCTAGTGGTAGATTCCAAGCTTTTATACAGTTTGTTGCTTGAACTATGTTACTACATCTTTTCCAGACCACCCAACCACCTTCACTTCATCGGTGAAGAAAAAGACAGGAGAATGCACTGTCGTAACCGAATCATTTACGAACAGAATCTCTTTTAACGACGAAGAACTGACACTAAAACACTGAAATAATCCAGAAAATACCTGAGTGAATCTTACCTTAGTGCAGGTCGAACTGCAGACAGCCTCCTTAAGCCCTACAGAAAAATGAGAGAGATCCACGGGGTAAGTTATCAATAGAAGGCGCGTTGGGTGTCGAGTGGGACGCAAATGACGATTCATTCTTCTTTTGATTGGGTGCATGAGAAAGAAATTTGATTCAGATGGTGATTTTGTCTTTGATAGCCAAGTTAATATGATAATAATGCATATCTCTCAATTTGTGAGAGGCATGCGCAAGGCAAGATTAAAATTGTGCAAAGAAGGCTCACTACAGACAGAGAACCAGGCAATGATTTGAGGAACACAGTCGTTACGGGAGAACGGCGCACATATAATAGCACAGTCAAATACTACCCGAAACTTTCCTTGTTTCTTCGTGTTAAAAATCGGGGGATGCTGTAGGTGCCAAACCCTTTAGCAGACCATCCATTCAGACTTAATTTTTCCTATTAACCCGAGCTTTTGATTTCATCCCGTAGGCCTAGCATAATTGTTTTCCCTGGCAGGACTTTTATTGGCCCATTTTCTGGGTAAACTAGTTTGTCATCACGAGCTGTCTCTGGTCTGGTAGTTTCCGTATTCTTTGTTTTCAAAATGTGAACACCACGAACCATTCATTTTTATGTCAGTTGTCATCTTTTATCATTGCCACAGCCAGTCTGTCTTTTGGAAGCGCCTCGCCTCGATCACCTGATGCATTTGAAATGTACTCTCTTATGGCTGCATTGATTTGTCCATAATCTTGTCCTTTAGCGGGCCAAAAACGCTTACGACAGCTGTCGCCCCATTGGGCCACAAAGGGCCCGGCCACATGGGTTAGAGTTTATTTTAATGGCCCAAGCGTGTCTAACACCTATTGTGCCTCGAGTTTGTTGCATCAAACGCGCATATCCGCCGGCATACCTTAGAATCCGGGAGAACTTGCTTCCCCAAAGTTAGACCACTTCTGGGTAATAGCCTCGATAGAGTGTGGCGATCTTACTGGCAGCCTATCGATTTGGTCCCCCAAGCATTGTCCTTCATGAGCTTTGTTTGATTCAGTAGCACGTCAGGTCGTGTGATAAAATCGTCAGTGACTAGAGCTGCTTCTAATCCGCTATCCTGAAGTGGAAACACTCCGATGGCTCTTTTGTATCAGCACATCAGTGCGTAGAAAACCTAATAGTACGGAATCAGCAGGCTCTGTGGATATGGCAAAGACAACACTACATCGTTAAGTCATCAAAATCGGATGGTTGGTGCGGTTCCACCCACTCCTCGGGCACTGGTTTATTCGGCACACCGTGGCCAAATGTGGCCTATTAAAGTGCCGGTCTTTTGTGCCGTATCCTAGAGCTCTCCGAATTTCGTCGTCTGGGATTATTGGCATTCGACTAGTCCATGGGCCTCTTTGCACAGCCCGCACTTTGGCAGTCTGTCTTCTTCTTCAGCGATGGCATGTTCAGTGGTACATATTGGTCGCTTACTCACGTTCGCTATCTCTCAGAATGTGGCCAAAGCGTCTGTTGACGACGCAAGCTTTTGCCTCAATAAAACCTAAGAGTTCCTCAAAATAGGTCTCGCTTGTCATGCATTCAGATGATTCGGGGTAAAGAGGCAACAACGCTGACCAAAAACTGCAAAATGCTCCTAAAATCAAAATCTTGGGGCAAACGATCAAAACGAAGAGGTTTCCATTGCCCTCAAAGTTATTTACAGTTTGCTATGGATTCGGTAAAATATTATACATTATGTTGTTACTCAATCCCATCCTTTCCCACACTCTAAAGGACATTCCGCGCTTTTTTGGTAAGGCATTTTTGTTCCACTGCCTTTCGGGACTTCTGAATCATTATTCCAGTGTATTTTCTTCACTGGGTCCACTGACATTTGAAGAGATTCAGAAAAACCGAGACTGATGTCGGCACAGGCCAAGCAATGTGGGGGAGTAAAAGCAACTTGAACTATGTGTCTGAGGTGTGTGTTAACCCATAACTGAGTCTGAGAATATGACGAACCTTTTTTTCTAACTGAATAATGTGACTTTTGACGGTCTAACTTCATTAACTTTTGTGGAAGATTGGTGTGCCTCAGTAAATTGGTTCAAAGTACACGGTTCTTGAAAATCTTTACTAAGCTGCTGCTAGTAGTGGCTTGTACCGAATAAGAATGTTGTTAGCTCGGCTACCAAACTCAGCATATTTAGAGTCATTGATTGAACTATTAGCGCTTTTACGTGTGCGCAAAATTCACAGCCGTCGTTGGACCGAGAGTGTTCTAAAGGTTTCGACAAAAGGTAACTACCTACAGGCTTTAAACAATCATCTACCTTCGGAACATTGAAATGACTACGTTTTTCCGTGGACAGCGCATGTGACAGTCACTCACAGCTGAAATTCTTGTGAAGGGCAGCAGATGCAGACTGTGAACTAGACGGCTGAGTTGAAATAAACCCCTGGCCACCTGCAGTGAGAATCAAGTACTACAAAACGCAAGAAAGGCTCACAGTATTCTTCGTACACACAAAGCCAGGCCTTACAATGGACAGAACAGAAAGTCCATTCGGGGAATAAATTGGTTGATAACGTTTTCAGCCGAGGTGTGTTGTGCTCTGCATTTCAATTTCTCGTCCCATTGAACTCCCTAAATCTCGGAGAGCAGTCGATCCCCAATAAATTCCAGGTGCCTGACTCGGGGCTGCATTCCTTCCCTACGTTCAACTTTTTTGAGCAGAGTGGCATGCAGGCCACCAGATCCCGTAAGCCTATTGGACTGATGCATGAAAATATTTGTTTACACAGCCAATGTTAGGCTTCCGCCAAAAAATGGCGCCATATTATGCTCTGATTCACGCACATGCGATGGCATAGCTGCTGAAGACTGAGTGACTAAGGGGAAGGTCTGGAACTCGGTATAGGTAGAAGCGCATCTTGTTGAACCTGGAACAACTGTTGTCCTGCAGACTAAAATGGAACATGTATCCTTCTTTGTTCTCAAATAGAACACTTCAAGTAGACCTACCTGTCAAGGAAATCTACCGGCATGGCTTGCCCACCAAGAAGTGGAAGTCACACCGACCCCGACATATTTCCCAAACAAAATATGGAACAACTTTCTAGTCAAATAAGCTTCCGATTGCAGATAGCTTCATTGAAAACCGCCATTTTTCAAAACACTGATATATTGCGATCGCAGAAGTTTACCGCAACTTTTCAAGCTGGCAAGACTTCGGTCGCTTCAGATGCCCCCCTCCGGCCGGCACGCTGCCAGTGCAGGTTACTCCTGATGGACCAAATCCTGAGCCTGCTGCCATGGCTTCAGATAACCTACCTTCTCCCTGCGACAGACTCCATCACCCCACACCTCTCCGGCTATCCCGTGCCCGGTGACCACTAACGGGACCAACATACAGACGGTGATCACTCAAATCCCCTCAGAAATACACCAAGCAATTTGCACAATTGGCCTCTTCCGTACTTACGCCGCCCAATATCCTGTCCAAGCTCTTCACCCCAGAAATCTGCTTCTAGTCTGCCTGAGAATAAGTCCTCGCGTATACCCGCGGAAAGTGGTAATCTCTGGAAGGCTTCTCCGTTGGTCGCAACCAATACCGGCATATCTGGATGAAACTCAGTCCTCCTCGCCCGTCAAACCACCCCGCAAAC
>LUCM01008554.1:0-10952 GCA_008360955.1 Fasciolopsis buskii
TGATTGGATGTTCGGCTTGAGATAAGCCATCCTGTATAGCTCGTTGGATCATGGAGGCACGCAAGCCGTCACACCACGTCAAGGTGTAGTCTCGTGATAGGTGGAGGCTGATCCTTCAAGTTGGATTTTTATTTGATCTGGGAATGCATTTGAAACAGTGAGTGGAAGAATAAGTGATCTAAGCAGATAGACTTCTACTCACCCGTACCGCGCTGTCATGCAAACAGGTTTTTTAGACCCAAAGACTGGTTGAGAACCCTAATCGTTCTTCGGCTTATCGACTGGACTCCATAGCAGTATCCGTTCATCGATCCCTCTATGTGAAAGAATTTCATGCTGCTTCGGTCGTCGCGCAAGGTGACCAGGACCGCATCGCCCATTGTATCGAGCAGGGTTATCTCCTTGCGCGTTGTGGAGCACACCTTAGGGAGCAGTTTAGTTGGCCCACAGACACAGTGAACCCTCCACCTGTGCCTGTAGGTGGTTACCAGTCCTCCATCCGAAGTGGTAGCAATCATGGTGGCCGGTTTTCTTGGGAGCCTTAAGGCAGCTGGACCAGACGGACTGCCGTCATCTTGCTTCAAGGATCAATCTGGGAAAAGGAAGAGATTCCTGATGACTGGTGCGATTCGGTTTTTGTGCTGATTTACAATAAGGGTCATAGATCCTCATGTGACAACCACAGGGAAATTAGTTTGTTAAGCATTGCCTCCAAAATGCTTGCTGGTGTTATTCTCCACCGAGTATCTAGCACTCACGAAAGATATATGCGTGAGAATCAAGTTAGTTTCCGTCCCGGTATGGGTTGTATTGACCAACTTTTCACTCTGCGACAGATCTTGGAACGTAGGCACATGTTCCTTAGACCCATGATCTCTGTCCTTCTTGATTCGTTCGTGCCGTTCTTCAGCGTTGCCTATCATGGAACCATTTGCCGAAGAGATTCACTCTACTTATAAATCTCTGTACGCGAATAGCCGAAACCGAGTTTGCGTTTGTGGCAATGTTTCACCTAAGTTCACTACGAGAAGTGTTCGTCATGGTTGCCCTCGTTTACCTTTCCCTTTTAACTTTGTCATTGAGGTGACTATGAATTTAGTTCTATCCTCATGAGCTTAGTGGCATTGATATTTGCTGAGACAGGAACCCCTCTGTTCATTTATGAAACTTCTAATCTTATAGTTGACATTTCACCATTTTCCCTCTTTTTCTCGTGAGTTGTCGGTTTTTTGATATAGCACCCAAAACAAGAGCACATTGTTAAAGGCTTGATGATTGTTAAAAGATAAGGGTGTCTTTAAATAACCTAAGGATGCCCATTGTACTCCCCTTAGAAAATCGCATTCGTTCGCTTGGAAAGCTTAAAAGCACCGTCTCTACAAACGCTGCACAACTCACCGATTTCATGGCTGATTTGCAACGGTCCGAAGTCTTCTGCATCCTCCAAGGATTACATTCAGCTGCGAACTTCGAGCCAAACGCTTTCGGAATAGACTGTCTGTCACCAAAAAACGTTCTAAACGCGACATTCTAAATCATTACCTTGAAGAGAATTGGTTCCTTGGTCCCTACAATGCTTTCTTTTGACCGGATGTAGCTTTATTTTCTCTCTACTATTTGGTCTATCCGAGGACCCGGGATGATGACAATAGCTCTTACCACGCAATTGATTCTTCGTCCTGGTAGCCGATGTGGCCAACGCTTTACTAGGTACTTCTTTTGAAAATGGTTACTTACGTGACTGGTTATTGTTTTTTTTTTGAGCCCAGTCGTTCTGTGATCACTAACACTTGGTGCCTGTTATACGGGTGCTCTTATTCGTCTACAATGTTCATCTGTCTCAGCTGTCACCAAAACCGGCCCGGGATCCAAAAACTTCAAACGTCCAGTTCTGCAAGCCGTGCTGTTTGATGCAAACTACTTGCCCGGTGTAGTTCTTTCCGTCTGTTTGGTGAAACTGTTCTACCGCTTCGTCTTGGCCCTCACGGAGAAAGAAGGGCTGTTGACGGACTCACCCAAGAAAGCTGAAGCACGTGAGAATTCTTTTTCAGCCGAATGTATGCTTATTATTGCCAGCATGCTACATTTGGCCCAGAGCGGTATCTTAGCGCATCAGGTCAATCCGGACCATATTGACCGAATGTGGATCTGTCTCAAGGTAAGACTTGATTGTGTCTAACTTTTAGCCGTTCACATTTAGCAAGCAGCGAGACTAGCATAATCATACTGTTCACTAGAGCGGGTTTTTATAAAATGTTTTTTGTTTGAAACAAACTTTATCAGGTTCTGGCGGATCGTCGCATGGAAGTTTTGGAAGCGTTCGATAAAACTTCCAGAGAATGTCTTACCGAATTAGTCACTTATCAGGAAGTTGAACGCAAACAAGCGGCAAAAACACGCAACCAAAGTCTTGAGCAACACCATCGTGAGGAGGCCCAGTTTCATCGGGCAGATGCTCCGGTCAGGTTTCCGCTTCTGGTCGGGCACTCGGAATTCGGAGATTTAGAAGACCGATTTGATTTAACACTGAGCCAAGCCCTCGGAGCCACGGTAAAAAGTGGCACGGCAGATGACGCATATGCTACATCTAAACTGAGCAAGGTGAGAAATAATTCATATCACTCCATATATGGTATTATGTTTCAGTCAAACTTGTATCCGAAAGATCAAGATATAGTTAAGCGGAACTATAATCGAATTTCCTTAGCTCATTTTCCCACCACCACCTCACCATTGAATATCGCAGTTCCAAAACTATTAAGTATGATCTGATTCTTTTTCAGTGTTGATAAATTTCGGGCCTGAAAGGCAATTTTGTTACTACTTGACCTGCCATTGACACTCCTTGGAAAAAGTTTTTTTAAGATGCTTAGCGTTAAATGTGCCATGGACATTGGAACTAGTTTAACGGCGGTGACTGGTGTGTTCCACTACTCAGCTCACCAGATTGCCAAAAGTTTCCTAATCGACTTAGTGCTTATGAATCAATGGTTATTATCGTTTTTAAGGAATTGGTCATTGTTGTTCAGTTGACTGGAGTATTCTATCCCATATACCCTGGATTTTGAAAATTTGCCGCGCAGACGCAGCGGTTCTATCTACGAAAGAGGTACCGTCATCAAATCCGACTGATTCGTTCAAAATTGATTGTCATTTATCTACTGCATTTGCACCTTAGTCCTTGGCGGCAACACGGTAATCTAGACCTTACAAGCGATGGGAAAGCCAGCTGCACTTTCAACTCATTGACGAAAATTGGTAACGCGTTCTTGTTATCTACTCATGAATAGGTAATACCTATTCGAATTTCACTGCGAACAATACTTTCTCGGCAGAAATTGTACCTTATCAAAAAAGCGATCCTGTTTTTCGAAAACACTAATATCACAATCATTTCATACCATACGTTTGCTGATAGTAACTCAGGTAGACCGTGATGTACGCAGCTTTTTTGTTTTACATCCGTAAAACAACGCAGCTTCCATGTTCCAAGTTCGATTGCGACTGTTATGCCTATCTACTCAGCCGATTGTTGTCTGTACTTTGATCCCATTTTTCTTTGCCCGTATTCATCGAATGGTTGACGATCAAATCGATTGACTGACTGAATTGCTGACGGTGCGTGGTTCTTTGCCTCCCTTCGTTTGTTTCAGTACACATGTCATTGTAAAGAATTGCAAAGGAAAACTTTCGCTTACATCTCACTTTATGATACTGAACACAATTCTTCCATACAGTTCTTGAAATGCGTACTCTGCGGTCGCTCACTGCTCACGATCGATCCTATCTTTCACAGGTGCGCCAATTGACAGGATTCTCTGATCCGGTCTACGCAGAGGCCTACGTACATGTCAATCAGTTTGACATAATGCTGGATGTGTTGATCGTGAATCAGACACGAGACACACTGCAGAATCTCACGTTAGAGTTATCCACATTGGGCGACTTACGGCTGGTCGAAAAACCGAGTCCGTTGACTATTGCGCCACAAGATTTCGCGAATATTAAAGCCAACATCAAGGTAAGCATTTGGCATCATTTATTTAATAATAATTCAGTACAGCACTTCGGTTGTAACATGGTGTTTTGCTCTCACGTGCGTGCAATTAGCAAAACCTACCAAACCAACAACACCTGTGTTTTCTTACATGCGGAAAGGCTGCAGTGTAACCACACGGATTCTAACGTCTGCTGACAACCTAGACACCTATTCACGTGATTTCTTACTTCATTGGAATCGTGAACCGTATAGAGACAAGAAGTACACGTCTAGCCCCTAAAACATCGTGCCATTTAATCATGCTGATTACATTTTGTTGTTGATGGACGTTCCATACCGTGCATTTAATCATTTTGGAACGGGCAACTTAAATCCTTGCTGTACTGTTGCCACCGAAAATCCTAGAATATTGAGGTGTTTCATGTTGTTGACAGTCGAGGGGGAAATAACACAGCGCAGTCTAAGAATGCTGCAGTTGTTATATGCATATATGTATATGTATAGAAGCAGCAAGTGGTATCTAGATGCGTAAACAAAATTTGCCCGGGAGAACACGACCGGTTTCGCGGTTATTATCGCTCGTCAGGCATGCGTACCCGATGTTCTCTTGTCCAAACATCCACATTCTTGTACACTTCGAATTGATATGTCTCACCAGAATCGAATCTGTAGCATCAGGAGTGTGCATGGAAGCTCTTCGTCGAAGAGTCCACAGAAGAACCACAACTGTGATTCGTTGATAATTCTTTGTCGGTTGGGCTGAGCCAACCTTAGGAACGAGGACAGAATGCTCCAGACTATACGTATGTATATATAGAAGCAGCAAATTTTGTTCACGCGTCCAGGTACTAATTCCTGCTTCTATATAGGCATACGTATATTCTGGGGCATTCTGCCCTCGTTCCGAAGGTTGGCTCAGCCCAGCTGACAAAGAATTATCAAAGAATCACAGTTGTGGTTCTTCTGTGGACTCTTCGACGAAGAGCTGCCATGCACACTCCTGATGCTACAGATTCGATTCTGGTGAGATAAATATATATGTATATAGGAGACAAATCGGTTTACAGAACAAATGTCACTGAACCATGGAGAAAGGGAAGACAATATGAAAGAGTAAAAAAAATGCGGCTCCTCCAATTTCTTACTCCACGTCCTCTTGTGTCTATCTTATTACGTAGCTCTTCTTTGTGTGTTTTGTTGCCCGGTTGCCAGTTATGCATATATATATATATGCTTAAGTTAGATCCTCTTCACCTAGCTGGTCGCTCATATCCGCGTCCGACCTTACTTGCTCAGGCCACGCAAAATACGACCGAGATGTTGGCGGCCAAACAGCAAATTGCCAATTATCATTCAACTCCTTTTCACCCGTCATTTCGCACACGACAATATGAACACCAGTTTGCCGTGTTTATCAATTCGGCATTGACGAAGACGTTGTTCATAGGAACATGATTTCTCATTCTGTTGCGTGCATTACATCAAATCCAATGCTATGGCCTTCAAGGTTTTGCAGACGCTAAAGCGTCTGCATCTCTGCAAATTTGCCAACAAACAGCTTTAGCACGCACCCACGGGGCACTGACCATTTAACTCTGTCGCTTGTTCGGGACTGGCATCCTGGACCGTAGCAATCGTTGCTCGACTAGATTTTCCCTCATAACTTGTTTTTACTATTCAGTTATCCGAAGACGTGGATTTTACAGTGAGTTAGGCAGGTGTGAAAATCGCTCTAGGTGTTTAAGCTTAGTCTGCTGTTCGGGGCCTGATTCCAGTCAACAGCATGTTGTGCGCGATTCACTTAGGGGTTCGTTGACAACTAGAATAGGGTGCAGTGACAAATATTACCTGTCGATTGCAGTCCATTTACAGTCAGTCGCACTTTACCAGCAACTTCATGAATATCGTCGAAAAGCTTCCCTAAAGATGCAGTGATGCTGGCTGGAGACCTGAGCGAATGCGTGGAGGCCAGTGTGGTGTCAGATTTGCGTTTACGGTTGACGGTAACTGACTTCTCCATCTATATACTGACTAACTCCTATTCTTGTCAAGTACCAAATTCCGTTTCGGCTTTCGGCGCACAGTCACTTGGAGACCACCGTCTGGTAATTAGTCCTCGATAAAAATAGATCACATAGCCGTTAGCTACTATTGTTGTGGCGTAGACCGTACTGAAGCACACACTTTGATTCCGACCCGGTGCTCGTGCGTATGCCGAGTTCATAGTACGGCTTTCCGCCAAATCGAGAGCTCATCATCAACGGATAGAGGTAACCCGAATTTGCTGAACTTCGTTTCGGGTGAGATACAAGAATGAGTTTGCCGTCCGGCTTAGTAGCCTTGTGCACGAGGATCTGTTACACCCCGGGCAACATACCCAATACGCTTCAGAAATAGCGAATGACGGGTCCTGTAAGTTAGTCGCACGGCATACAGCCACCCAGTGGATCTCCTTGAGTTCTCTAGAATTGTTAGAAAGCCATCGCAATATACCTGCCCACGTCCTACTACCAAAATGGGTGACTCAAACCTTACGTGGAGATCATAAGAAGTAACTATCCGAACGTGCGACCGAAACGAAAGTAACTGGCATTGATGTAAATGCTCCTGAATTTTTCAGCTCACCCGATCTGAAGGGAATATGTAGCCTTGAGTCAGCGAGTTGATCGTCGTAAACCAATCCATCAGCTTCGATACGTGGATTGATGGGTTGAACATTTTGAGGAGCAGTTTAGTTGCCATTCTGAGTAGGTGTTTCCACATGCTAGTCTGTTGGAAACAGGTCATGCTTCATGAACGATTTGTATTACTCCACCCACTGGAGAAGTCGAAAGTGTGTTTCAACTCCTGGTGCGTCATAAAGCTCCCAACCCAGCCGAATTCCCTTCAGCCCTCTTCAAAAATGGTGATATGCCTCTGTTCACCAACTTCTTCATCGAGATCTGGTTTAACAAATTGGAATTAAGGACCCATCATCCTTGCATACAAAAGTAGATTAGACACATCTATTTCCAAGCATCGATGAGTAAGTCTGATTCCAGTCACATCGAAGCTTTTAGCCTCAGAAATCCCCCATAGGTTGTCACCGGTATGTGAACAGGAGGCCCGTGAAAACCAATTAGGTTTGCGACCCAACCGCAATGTATCGACCAAATTCCTAGTATCCGTTAAAGTAGGCTAGGGTGGTCAAGTAGACTAAGCGTCTGTCTTGGAAATAGTCAGTGGTTCGAATCCCATATCCGCCGGTCACTGGTGGCAGACGGTAACCCGCTGTCGCCTGGGTCGTAACCATCCTAAATCTAATAAGACCTTATGTAGTCGTATGCCATTTCAATTTCCGGGATCACGGTTGCCGGTTTCCCCCTTCTCGTAAAGGGGACCCTAGCAGCTGTGCGGCTTGCCCCTTCCACTACATTCATGCCTCAAGCATATCATAGAAAACTTGAACTCCGCCGTATCTCGTAGGCTATTGGTAGTTACGTTCTTGGATTTCCGAGCCACTTTTGGTTCCATTGACAGGATGGTCTTAGATTCTGTCGTTATGCGAAGTCCCTGATAAATATATCGAAATCATGCAAGCGTTATACCATCGGATATTAGATCGAGTATAGGCATATGGCTCATGGTCATCTTGCTTTCCGACTGGAAGCGGCGCACATCAAGATTGTCCACTCTCACTCTTCCTATTTAATCTCACAATCGACACCATTCTTAGAGAGGCACGAGGTAATCGAACGAACAACGGTGTTGAGCTCTTACCTGGTAACAGGCTTGTAGTCTTAAACTGCGCATATGACATCGCACTGGTTTATGGCGATGCCACTATAGCGCATTGGGTTTTAGGCAGGCTCGCATCTCTTGAATCGCGATTTGGAGTATGATTTTCATCCTTTAAATGTAAAGTGTTCCTAAAAGACTGGTAAGAGTCCATACCTGCATTCATCCTAGCTGCTGATAAGTTAGAAATCCTCTAAAAGTTTATCTACTTGGGAAGCTCCATAACTACTAACGGGCGGATTGGAGACATGGAATGCAGTCAAGTTGTATCAACACATCTTTTTCCATCATTTCGATTCGACGGAAAATGATAACACGATCGCCACTCCTCCATGGTTGGGTTCCAAACAATCCCTCAACCTGTTGGGCGGAAATGTTAAACCATGAATTCTGGCAATCGTGTTCTCTTCTGTCAACTCAGAATGATTGAAAGAATGTCCACTTGAACAGTTAGACTATATTTCCTTGTGCTGACTGCTGCGACTTTCTTCCCCCCCCCACAGTAACGAGTTCCGTGTCTTGTTGTGTTCGTCAAGTCTGAGTTTGACTGGAATTAGGGTGAAGGTCAGTTGACAACATATCATTGATCCATAAGAATGTGTGCCAAGACTTGGTTCTATCGGAGTCACAAGACTTTTGACCCGGAGATCCCTAACCTAGCTGGTTGGAAACCTTATCGGGTATGGTTCAAATCGAGCTTGGTGGATATATATATATATATATATATTACGTATATTGCGATACCGTCATAGAAATGAACTCCCTTGGCTTTTACTTTAGACCAGACCATTAGCTTTTACTTTAGACCAGACCATTGGCTATTGGTGTATCAATAATGACGGTTGCGATGATATTTACTGTATTTTCCATTGATCGCTATTTCTACTGGGCTCGTTTGCCCGATCGGTAAATTCATTTTAACACTTTCAAACCATTAGTTAAAATAATCCCAACATTACACTTTCCTTGGTTATAATTCGGTGATAGCTTTCATATTTCTGTTTCCCTTTACCATTTGTCGATTTTTTAGTCTCACGTTTCATTGCTGTTCTGTTTTCCTGTTTTTTCTGATATATGGTATCTGTATATACGCATACATGCGTATAACTATATATAAATATATATATATATATATATATATATGGTAAAACACAGCCCTTACTCTGATAGTTCATGAGATTAGATTCCTTGAATTGATTTAGTCTGCATGAAATTATTCATCATTTATTAATAATGCCTCTAGTAAGAAGTTATGGGAATATTGCGCAGCTTTTTTGCCGTGTCTGAGATCATTACCAGTTCAAATTCACTATGCCCGAACTGGCACGCAAACCCAAGGTGAACAATTGCGAGTCTAGCATCATGGCCTCCAACTTAGCCTAGCTGCATCTCAGTTACGGGACTTCAGAATCACATGGTATAGGAACTAACAGTCATAGGTTTTGACATTACTATTGGTGCTACTATCGTTGCGGCTCCTGTGGCTTCACTACTATTACTGGTAATATTAGTGAAAACAACATTAGAGCCTATTTGAGTGAAGTATGACCCATGTACTTTCCGTCATTCAACGAGGAGAATGATGCGATACATTTATTCTTTTCATCCTGAAAACTGAACGAATGATCGCACCTCGAGCCTTTTTCATTTGTTTCATAATCAATCCTAGGTTGATTTCACAATTGTCGAAATTCTAGGTGCACTTGGTTCAAAATCTAGGTTGATATAATGCATTACTTCTTAGGTCAACTCATTTGTCGCCGTATCGTTGTTGTCCAGCTTTTCGGCTTTCATGGAGCCCTGGTCGCTAATCTTGTCATTAAGGTCGCAAACGTTCCATTACCAGCCCAAGTGGCATCACCGGTGCTTATTGTCTTATTCTATGTAAAAATACGAAGTCGTTTTTGGCTCCAATGTGACAAGTAAAAAGTCCCCTAGTGATTGACTCGTAAACTAACTTTCTGTTCTTCCCGTCAGATAGAGAAATGATTGTGTAAGTATATTCAGACGTCGATCAACACCTCCGTTTCATCCCGCAGGTTTCTTCCACTGAGAACGGAATCATTTTCGGCAACATATCCTATGATGTGCGTGGCTCCACTGGAGAGACAACATGTATTGTACTAAACGATATTCACATTGACATCATGGAGTACATTCTACCAGCCACATGTTCTCCGGCCGAATTCCGTCAAATGTGGTCTGAGTTTGAATGGGAAAACAAAGTAAGTGGTTTGGTGAAGTCATAACTGCTTCTTTTGGAGATGAAATTACTTTCGTACAACGTTTTGCGTCAAGAAGTTGCAGGCTTCTAGCGTCTCAAAATTCGTGGATTTTGTTTTTTAAGTGTTGCTGGTTTCATAAATCTAGAAACTTGGTCACTTTTGCCAACAAAATTCTCTAGGATTGTAAGGGAATGGTATTGTGATTGGTTTTGCGCCTGAGTTTGATAGGGCTGTTTCATTGGTCATCGGAAGTCGCGCGACGTTGGACCGTGCCAGACAAGTCACGATTGATACACAGACATGGATATAACTCAATCTTGCCAGAAGCAGGCAAGTGTAGAACGCAAGACTAGATTGAGGCCGGGTCATCCCATTGCCTGCAAGCGGCCAGCTGACATAGTGGCGTGATGGGAAGGCAAGAGTCCGGATATACAAATCGAGAACGCCATATCGTGAGCTGGGTCAACCAATCGGGGTGAGCGGTCCGGATCCGACAAAAAACGCCATGTACTAAATCGCGTGAAATGTATCGAACAAGATGGACCAATTAAAGCGCGACCCGGACAAGCGACGAAATGATGGCAGTCGCACGGGGGCAATAATGCAAGCAAAGCAACCCATAAATATGTGATGATTTTACTTAACAGGCAAGAAACTCTGTGTGCCGATTGACTTTGTTCTCATTATATATAACGGGGACATGTCACAGTGATTTAGAGATCGGCATTCTGAAGAGCAAAATATGGGATCCAGAAACGATGGTACTCTTTTTATATAAACGTGTAACTCTGGGGAAAAGCAGCGGTCAGTGAGGCTTGCCTTGCTGTTTAACGCTGAACGATGATGATGATAATGATGATGATGATGATGATGATGATGATGATCAGCCTCTACCCATTGGCCTTCGGGACATAATCGTATTTTGGATTTGAGAAAATCTACTTGTTGGG
>LUCM01008554.1:23338-96824 GCA_008360955.1 Fasciolopsis buskii
ATGTTGGCAGTGGCTTGGCAAGCAGTGGAGTAGGAAAGAGAGTAATGAAGAATGGCATCACCCCCAAAACAGTGAGAGCGTAGGAAGTTGATGCGAGGAGATCATCAATAAATAGGATAAAAGGAGTAGGTGCAAGTGTTGGACTTGGAAAAAACCAACGTCCACAGAGAACGGCTAAGACAGAATCCCACTGGCTCGAACGGAGATGGTTAGCGTGTTGATCAAACATGACATCCGCTATCTTAGAGCCAGATGGCACTCGAAAGAGGACAATTTTTCAAACAGACAATCTTGCGAAACTCGAGCCAAGGCTTTAGAGATTTCCAGGGAGACCAAGTGAGTTCCTTCCCGATTGTCGAGTGCATCCGCGTAAGAATGTGAGATAACAACTAGTTGGTCGCCCGTGGAAAGACGCGAGCAAAATCAATATTGACTGTCACTCAACCAAACTCTCCCTTGAAGAAATAGATGCCAATGGTCGAAATCAGAGGATATTGCAGTCAGATGTGTTTCCATGTTATTTGTTGGGAAGGACAATCGCATCCTTCTATGGAGAGGGTAAAGTACTATGATTAACAGAAGAAAGAAAGGGTCGACGTGATATGGGGATAGCACTGGAGCACATTTTTAGGACGATAGGTGGAATCTTGTCCGAACCGGCAGGTTTGGATACATTCAGATTAGAATCTGACGGATCCTTATAACAGGAAGAAACCCATGGCTGAGAAAATGACCGTACTAGTCGTTCAGCTTTTTGGCTTCCGAAGCCTTGTTTCTGGCGATCGAGCATTTTTTCGTATCCCACACAAAACGATTGCTGGTTTCCTGGTTGAGTGAGCTGCGGGTTTTTTCAAACAAACTGTTTCGTTCCAGGCCTGGTTGAACCATTTAGATCATGGTTTGCCGGATTTGAAGAGGTGTAGACTGTTTGAATGCATACCTTGCAGAACAGTCCCAGTAAAATAAGGAACAGACAGAGAAACACTAGATGAAAGACAGCAATCTAGAATGTCACGAAAACCATCCCAGTCGGCAGAGTCTTAGCACAAAAATGTGTGTTGGGTACTGGAACGCGCCGAGAAAATCTTGTGGAAAATGAAATGAGGGAACGGTCCGTTGAGCACAGAAAGGATTGGAAATTGGTATTAGAGAACAATAAAGCAGTGGATACAAGAATGAGGTCAAGAGTATGTTATGGGTCGCCTAGGCGATCGGGGGTGCATGTATAGAGGTCAACTAATTGACAGAGGTTGTTGATTATGACGAAAGCCTCGGTTTCATGTCTCATGATCGTGGTATCTGTTGAGTGCCAATCTTTCTTGTGGACTTTGAAATCACTAAAATTGGTCATTTCGCAGGCAGTCTGTTGAAGTCAATGCTTTAGTGTTTGAAGATGGCAAGTCCAAAATCAGAGGATCACTACTATTAAGGGAGCGGTTAATAATACAAAAACTGACTGGGGAAAGGAAACCGGATTTCCAACGGCATAAATTGGAGTTCCCATATGGAAAAGCGATGACGTGGATGTCGGTAAGCACAAATATATGCTTTAAAGAAGAAGGAAACTGATGTTTTTTGCTTTGTCTGATTGCTCTTCGGATTCGACTCTCGAACCACAAGCCGCAGGTCCTCCGGTCCACCCTGCACTCGTTTGACAGTGGGATCCGAAGACGATCAGTCGAAGAAAAATGTCAGCAATCCCACCTACTACTCACAAGTAGTTATGAAATATATACATCGAAAATTGAAAATGAACAATTTCTAGCAAGAAATTTGTTGTTCGGTCAGAAACAAAGCAACGGGAAAAGAAGACTGGAAAAATGATATGCAGAGTCAACATTTCGATTCAAATCACGAATGTTAGGGAGAGCCGCGGAGGTTTCGCGAATGTTTTGTGGGTTACTGTACGCAGCTGAACACGAACGGTTATTCACTTGATTTACAAGATTCGGGTTTGGTGAGAGAGAACCGGCAGTCGAAACCCTGACATGTGAAGTTCATTCGAAACGACTAGTGGCGTTCGATCAGGGTATCCCATCTCTGCATTCCTGTTCAGCTTCGTCATCGGCGAGGTGATGGAAGATGCTCTAGGATGTCTCCAGGATGTAGTAATCGAGATGGTAAATGGTGTGAGGCTGTGATCTAAATTACGCAGATGAATTCGTGTGTCTAATCGAATCCGCGGACTATGCACAACATGCACTGGACAGACTTTCGAGGTCTGTAGCTTTTCTTCAACTTATCTTCAAGTGTAAACTAGGATGGCGGTGATAAGATCCTACCAATTTTCAACTTATTTTTGTTTTGTAAAATCTGTTCGTTATTATCGCTATCCTCTTCATGTCATTTGGTTGAATTATTATGATCTTGTTCTTTTCATTTTGAACCATGATGCATGCTACGCGGGCACGTTCGCGTTTCCGTACTGCATGGTATGCTAGTTTTCTTTGCGCTGTTTCACACTTTATGAACAGTTATACTAAGACCGTAATCCGTATCGAAAGGTCTGTTTCGTGTAGTCTTGACCTAATGAGACCTTGTGTGATTCTATGTCTTCCCAAGTTCTAGGGTCAGGATCGCTGGTTCCCCCATTTAATGAACCCGAGTAGCTGTAGGGCTGTCCTATTTACTATTCGCATGCTCCAAGCACGCCATAAAGGGTTACAAAATCAAAAAATGGCATGATGAAAGCAGTGGAGCAAACCAGCTCTTTTCTTGTTATTGATCGATTCACCACACGATTAGGCTATAAACCACTGAAACAATTTATTCAAACCATTAAACTCTTCTGGCTCTCTTCGCATCCTCCATCAAGTGGTTTATAACCTGATCTTGTGAGACAGACTGGTCAGTTATGCGCATACACACAAACATTCTTTGAGTTGTGAACTACTGTGACCGCTAATTGACCATTCAAAATGTTAATGTGATATTTATTGTGGAACAGTTATTTGCGCGCGCAGTTCGATCAAACCGATCAGATTCTGCGCCTGACTGATTGCCATTCGAAACCGTTGGGCACTGCCGGATGCCATCGGGGACAACATCTGAACTTACTTAAATCGGTAATTCTGATTAACCTAGACAGGAGCTGATGACTCAACGTTAACACAAGCCTTCTGCACGAACTTCCGGGATAGCAGCCACATCGGTAAGCTGCCAAGGCTTTTCCAGTTATATTTCTAGGACAATTAGTTGCCATTCAGAATGCAAGAACACGTTCTGTTAAGTGGAGTTCTCGTCGGGTAAGAGGATTTGTTGGCTGGATTATACCACAGTCAATCCCAGAGCAGTGCTATAAGTATCAGCAGCCAGTCGCAACGTACTTCACTAAGTTTTGCGCAGCATTCGGCTCCGTTGGTGGACAGTCACTGTGAAGTACACTGTAGAGCACCGGGATGCCCGAAAAATATCTTTGGTCGTTAGGATCTTAGTGCTGAGCAGTACTGGTCAGCGTTCGCTCCTGCGACGAAGGGTCTCTAGAATGTATACTCGATCCTGGCGTCCGCGGGAGTTGTCTTGTGTCAGTGGTCCTACTTGACTATACCATAGATCAGATAGTCTGCCGCGCCCTCGGCAACTTTCGAGGGATACAACTGTGCCACGAAGCCCGAGTTTCAGAATTCTAATTAGCTGATGACATTGTCATAGTAAGAGATGCTCCTGAAACCGCGCAGCCGATTTTCGATCGAATTATATATGAAACCAAGGCTATTTTTATGAATGCAAACACTTCAAAACGAAGACCCTGTTTACATCAGTGACGAAAGCCTGAAACAGATGTACCACTTCAAGTACCTAGGTTCTACCCAGCCAAGCAGTCAGGTCAGAAGTTAGGTTAGATTTCGTTTAGACTGCGCCAGGAACAGTGTGGCCTCTTTGTGAAATGCGCATCTTGATGAAACTGCAGTTGTCCAGCTGCCGTTGGCCGAGTCCTTACCTTTGAGTGTGAAACTGGGCCCCTGAGAGTGAGCGACTAGAAAGCTTCGGCTACTCGTGCCTGCGTGAGATAGTCACAATCATGTGGTATGATCGCCATCGTGCGTCAACATCATGTAAGTGCAGAACGACATTCCTCCTCCGAATCCAACAATTCAGCTATGTTCTCCTGTTCAGGACGGAAGTAACCATAAGGTGCTACTCCCGTCCCTTGCCCAAACGGGTTACGTCGTCTTGGTGGCCAAACAAAGACATTGGTGAGCACTGTTAAAGTGAATGAGACAGTTGGATTTCCGGATGTCCAGACCTTGCCGCAGGTTGCGGCACATGGACGGCTGCAATCAAGAGTCCTGTTCACGTCCTCGCAGGAGTGAGATGCCTAACAGTGAAGTTTGGTAATTATTCCTAGTGCTGTCGATGACCAAGAGGTTTTATGAACCTATTTACTGACAAACCACAATCGCTGCGTCGCAATGTCATCGTCAGATTCTTCTAGCGTGGCGCTTCTCAGGTGAAAAATTACCCTGTCCCAGACACCATCACCAGTTGTCCACGCTTGCTTTTTGAGTGAGCCTCAGCTCACCTAATCGCCACCTGCAGACGCGCCAGGCAGCGTAAAACTCAGCTACTGGCATGTACATGGAAATCGGGCCCTTTGAAATTCGTGCCATTCACTGCATACTTCAGACTGGGAAGAGCATCAGTGGTGCTCTTCTCATATATGATAACCGAGATCGTTCAATGTCGGACAGTGGGATGTCTCTTGTTGACCAGCCTTCTTGTTCCTCATTGTTCTCATGCTTTTATCGTTAGCCTGTGCACGGTTATTTGAACGTTCGTCAATTTGCACGCGTTCGGTTCGCACACAATGTAATTCCTCCTGGTTTCCAGATAATTTCGAGGGAAAATTATCGGGAAAAAATATTCAGTAACTATGATCAGAGGCAGCTATTTGCGGTCAATTGCCAAATCAAATATCGCAATTTTTCGTGAAAGCTTTTTCTATTTCACTGCCTTGTGAACAACAATCACTAATATGCCGTTAGTTCAGATCATACTAGTTTGCTTAGCGCTTTAATTGTAAGACCTCTTAGTTCCTTTCTTGTCAGACGACTAATAGAGGCCATGCTAGACGAAGTATAGCGCATTCATGTACAAACCTTGCTTCTTCTGTGTATCAGGTCAGCACATCACAAAAGAATTGGTCCGGTTCTGGAACCCAGGGTTCCGGTCAGCAAAACAATTCTGAGTCGTCGGGTGACAAGGTTGGACACGACGAGGATGCTGTCGGTATAATGCGATCCCATTCTCCAGCACCGCTGATTGACGCACAATAGTGCGAAGTCAGACGTAATTATTGACGCAGACACGTGCGAACACGAAGACATTGAGGCGCTTAGAGAGCATCTAGTTGATAGTCTGGTCTGCGCAGTGCGAC
The DNA here is from genome assembly GCA_008360955.1 of Fasciolopsis buskii. Classification (NCBI taxonomy): domain Eukaryota; kingdom Metazoa; phylum Platyhelminthes; class Trematoda; order Plagiorchiida; family Fasciolidae; genus Fasciolopsis; species Fasciolopsis buskii. The sequence goes on from LUCM01008554.1 coordinate 28,716, forward strand.
TTGTATGTAGCCGTTGACTTTTATTTCTAACTTACTGTTTTGTTCATTCTGTTTCCGGGACGTTAGGTTAATGGTCTGTCTCTCCCGATTTGTACCATTCCACTTCGGTCCATTTCCCCCTTGTCGCACCGTTGTGTGGTATCGACAGCAGACTGTTATTCAATCTCCTAAATTAAACTATGGGCTACACGGCCTCAGCTTCCGTTTGTTTTCAATCTGGGCTTGCAAAACTGCACAAACGGTGATTCTGTTTTTTTCATACCTGCTTATTGTTCCATCTGTTTTAAGCTGGAACTTGTGTATGTTTTCATGCATCCTTGCCCTCATGAACTAGCCAAAAACGAAACGTCTAAAGTTAGACGCAACATTTCTGAGTTGCCTCGTTATACCGGTTTCTGCCGCGTTTCTGATTCGGATATGTCAACGGAAATAAATTGTGTATTATTTTGACTTCCTTTAGTTTTGATTTTCCAGTGCCAGTCACGAAACCGTTTTCATTAAAAACGACTTGCACAGGAGCGGTTTTGCGAATGGGCTTGTTAAAAATATCTCATTGAATGAATGATAAGAAGATAAAGCAAAATGTAATAAAGACGGTCTTCTCATTAGCTTTTCATGTAGAGATCACAGCATGAATGAATACTAAAACTGACATCAGGAGAAACCACTGAATGGTACGTTTGATACTGCTCTATTCAGTGTTGTAAATACAGTCCCTTGGCCCCCCTTCTAAAATATGCTTTAAAAGTTTGCACACTCCGTTCGAACGAAGATGCTGTCACGATCCGGGTCCAAAACCTTCCCGCGGAATAAATGAATTCGTTGTACTGTATTTGTTGTGATATATATACATATGCATATATGTACATGTACATATATAATACACCGGATTGAAAACGAGCATGCTGCCAACGCAACAACATGTAAACGGAACTTCACAGAAGGAGAACAAACAAGCAGGAAAAAAATACACCATAACAAGGCAACTTATATCCCAGTCAAAAACCGACTGTTGATCATTTAATTTTAAACAAATAAAAGTGATTGCACAAATGTTCACCCTACGTATGATCATTGTACTCGTAACATGCATCCCAAATAGGGCTGGCATTGATGCTCAGTCTTTGTGGTAATTGGCACTTCCAGAAGTTTAAAGCACTGAATCTCCTTTGCACCAGTTTGAAAAGACAGAAAAACAACGTACGTCACCAGATGCTAACATTTCGTTTATTTATTTCGGTCGTGATTGTGAAACCTGTTAGTCTGTAGACGGTAAGTTTTGAAGAATACAATGGATTAAGCTGGACGGGTTGTTTATACATACGAAATTGTGCGTGCATACCTATGGTCGCGTGAGAGTATGCAGTGAACTATCAAGTTCATTCGAAACGACTAGTGGCGTTCGATCAGGGTATCCCATCTCTGCATTCCTGTTCAGCTTCGTCATCGGCGAGGTGATGGAAGATGCTCTAGGATGTCTCCAGGATGTAGTAATCGAGATGGTAAATGGTGTGAGGCTGTGATCTAAATTACGCAGATGAATTCGTGTGTCTAATCGAATCCGCGGACTACGCACAACATGCACTGGACAGACTTTTGAGGTCTGTAGCTCGGTTTGGTAGTTTTGTTTGACTCTTGTTTGCGAATTATGAGTCCACTTTGATCTTTTGATATATATTGACAGGTATATATATATATATATATATATATATATATATATATATAGAAGCAGGAAGTAGTACCTGGATGCGTGAACAAAATTTGCTGCTTCTATAGTTATACATACGTATAGTCTGCCGAGCATTCTGTCGCTCTGCTTCCTAAGGTTGGGCTCAGCCCAACCGACAAAGAATTATCAACGAATCAACGTTGTGGTCTCTTGCTGTGGACTCTTCTGACGAAGAGCTTTCCATGCACCTCGCTGATGCCTACATGATTCGATTCTGGTGAGACAAATATATATATATATATATATATATATGGTGCTTATATATATCCCGCGAATATGTTAATATGCGCCTGCTGAATGGGGTTCGGTTCAAAGAGCAGACTAATATAGAAAATTTTATGGAGCATTCGTAATGCTGCAGTGAAGATGGTGATAATACGTATAAGCAGTTTATTATGTTTTGGGCAGGGCAGTGTAAACTCAGGAATTGACGGATATTATCATGGGATTCTAGTCGAAAATTTCTGGCTTTCGTTCGTTTGCCGAAAAGTCGTCCGCTGGTTTGATCCGCTGTTACTTGTTTCAGTAGGATGCACTACCCGGTTGGTATTCTCACGGCTTATCCTCCGATCCCATGTGGACATGATCGCGTGTGCGAATACTGTTTATAACAGTTCGAAATTTTTGTCCCTGAAATTTCAGTCACCCCGTCTGCATATATTTTGAGATAATTGGCACACTGTCGATCAATCTCGGATTGAATACCGGTTCAGCATAGAATATTTATCTAATAAGCAAAGAGGATCCAAACCGTCAATTTGCCGTGGATGTATATACAAAAGTTCGGCGCCGTACCACTTCGAACGTTGATCAGATTGGTAACTGTGACCAAAAGAACGGACGAATTAAGCGCTGAATCTGTTATACGAAACCTGCCAGCAGAGGAAGATCACGGGACCGGGATGGGGTACAAAACTAGTTTACGAAGTTGCTGTGTCCGTGCGACTATCCGTAGCGCGTATTGTACAACGCTGAGTAAAACAGTAACACAGTGGTCATCTTTGGTTTGAAAATATACTGAGCTGAGGCACTTTCATATCACATGGTCCTTAAAATCAGGCCATATGTTACCGGCTCCAAAGTTCGATGGATTTCAATAACCTTAGAACTACACCGTTCTAGCAAGGCATCCACCAAATAGCAGTTGGATACTGGATGACCATTTTATGGGTGGTGCTCGCTCACAGGATGAGGAAACGAAGTTCATGAATCACAAATTTACGTGAAAATTCTAGCAGTTTAATTGAGGCAATAACAACATATTTTAGGCCCGAAATACTGATAACAACTGCTGTTTGTCATTATTCCGGCTGCGATGAGTTAGCTTAACAAAACCCAGGGTGGCGATTTGTCTCGTTTCGATATAAATATATATATATATATAATCACTCAACTCAGCATAAAGAAACCATGGAAGCACTGTACAGCCGTTTCATCCTCGTTAGAAATCATCAGCCCGAACTGGGACGCGAACCCGGGACGAACGACTCTGAGTCGAACGCCTTAGCCATTACGCTACCGGGCAGGCTTTGAACGGTTTGTCGAACTTCACCACATATATATATTGTTCTTCCGTCCAGATACAATTTACGAATTATCGTGAAAGCTGATCTATTGGCATCGTAACCGAGGCCAAAAAATGAAGCACTGTGAGAAAGAGAAAAAAGTGGACATCTATGTAGGATTTGTTAAACATTTCAGCTTTTAAAGACTCCTATTTATTCGGCATAATCCAAGGTACGCATTTTGCTACTCCGAGCCTTTGGTCGAATGACCCAGCCTCTAAGGCAGGGGAACGGAAAGCGATATTTGCAAACCGTTTGCAGCCGACGTCCTGTAGTCCTTTTACATAAGTTTGATCATTTTTTACCAGTAGCCTAACGCGCTCCTGGAGTTGAGGGCTGAACCAGTGGGCATGAAATTCGGTTGGTGCACCTCTGCTCACTTACAGCGCATCAAAGAGATAAGGGGCTGTGAGTTCATTTTTTGGAGGATCGCACTCCTTACGTCACATTTTTTGTGGTTTGTAAAGATAACACACTAGAAGCAAACCCACACCGTCCCCGACACCGCTGCTGCATGTCCGTGTTGCTTAGTTGGCGAGTTTGACCTCATCATATGGCAATACTTTCTGTAACCTGGAGACTCCCCGGGTAGCACGTAGATCACTGCTGACAAATAATTGGCCGTGTAGTGTTCTTGCTTCCTGAAAGTAAACATTTCATCACGGTTGTTTGCAGAAACCTCCGCTGCTTTACCGAAATCTTCATATTTTGGTGTTGTGGAATAAACAAAACCGGTCTTTCAGAAATTCGTTGATGCTGGATACCGATGGGGATATTTTAAATCAAAAATTCTTTTGTCCCTATTGGCTACCCTGATGTCCACTCTCACGAGTAAATTTGAGAAGCCAGAAAACAATGAATAGGTTTGATTGTTAATTTTTGATCCAAGGCACCGGTAAGGGTGCTAAACGCAGAGCCGCGGACCAATTGAACCAGAAATCTGTCACTTTTTCTGTGAGCGAGCAACAATTTTGACAGTGATCCACAGCTGGATAACATCAGATTCACATAAACACACACTAACAACCGGTTGATTGTTTGGTGAGGAGGACTTACCGTTCATGTTTATTCTGAGTGACCGCCTGCCAGACTTCTACTCGTTCTGAAGTATGTTTCGTAGTATGATTAACGATAGATAATCTGGCGAGTTGAGCATTCCTCGGCGGGGCTGTATACGATTTCCGTGTTAGCAACCTTACACCTGAATAAAAACGGTTTTCAAAAGTCAGCTAACCTTATGACCCGGATTGTGTTTAGGTCACAACAGCCAGTGATGTTTGGCCGACTCCCCGATGCCGAGTCTGGGTGGGCTTTTGGGGAGCAGTTGAGTATCCCCTAACTTTAATTTTATACAATTCATTCCCGACGATATTTTCAATTCTCGATATCCATTCGAGTTATTGACAAAAGCAGTCAGTGGGACTGATTTGTGAATTTTCACTTGTAACTTCGTACATCATTACCCAAAGGGTTGTCTATCTATGGCCTCCTATGTTCGTCGTTTACTCGAATATCTTTTATTTTCCCTTATATCATGATATGGAAAATATCAATAAATTCTAAGAGGTTTAATATGAAGGGATTCTGTCACACGGCAGTTAACGATTTCTGACGTAGACCAGGCTATCGTCAGCGCCTCGTTCTTACTATAAGCCGGATATGAACGGATGATGACTCCTAAAAATCATTAAACAACTACAGAGTGCTTTCATGGTTTCACAATGGCAAGCTGAGCACTGATGACACCTGAAAAATCGCGTGCACATCGCAATAAACCCCTCATTGTTGAAAACAGTACTCACTACCGTTTGAAAGTAGGGATTTAAAGGCAAACGACAGGCCTTGAATGTGAAGAGTAAAACCAGCGACAAATGTCTACTGGCCACAGATAATCCAGCAAGAAAGTAGTAGAACAATATATCATATTGTGAACTGAGCTGTAACAAACACATTCTTAGTCAGCCAGAAACGCAATGGCCTTTCAGTTTAATTTAAAATTAAAATTACCAGACATTCAGATCGGAATAATGTCCGAGGGGACATTTTTAGTTGCATTAACCAAAATATAATTAAGAATAACTCGAAAAATAAGTTCTTACGAAAGTCAACAAAAGTTGCAGTTATGGTGTCCTTGAATTGCAAGGGACGCCTATCCTATCAACAGAATTGTCTGACTTAGAGTATGCTGATGACACTGCTTCGGAGCGAAATTTTCAAAAGCAGTATAGGCAACTTCAAGATGTAGAACAATGCTGCAATAACAGATTGGCTTAAAGCCTGTCCTTGTTCCTAGCGGAGCAGCAATTAGGCCAAGTTATTTGGGCAGTTACACGTCACCTGCTGGTAGTGCATGGGATAGGTTGTTCCCGATAATGCAGAAGGCTCGATTGGCACTTTCTGGGTTGGCGCGAAATTCGATTATCGAAAATAGGCCGAGCTTACACGCTAGCAATAATATGGGTTCTCCATTACGGCTCAAAAACCTGGTCGTTGTGAGCAGATTTGGGAAGACCAGCTAAGTTCGAATACTCATGCCTTTTTAGTATCGGTAGAGAAAGGTGAGGGAATCTCGTTGGTAGTACTTGTATTTGGTATCGGGTATGTGGCCGTAATACTCAGTCAATCGAGCCCGGCGATTTTGAGTAGATAAGGTGGCTGTGGCATGTTTTGCGCATGTCCGCTGCTCAACCGCCTCGGTGTGCACTGACCTTAAAGGTAGGTAGGGATTTGAAGAAGTAACGAAAAGATCTGGAAACTTCACTAGTGTGCTGTCCTAAATAGGTCGAGTTAGATTGTCTATTTGGGGTCCACCAGATCTCCGATGAGATGGTTGGACATTGGGAAACATGGGAAAATGCTGCAACCAGTGCTGTGCTTGCACTAGAAATATTACTCCTTCACTACTCTCTTCTCCTAAGTTCTTTTGATTTATCTGTCGCTACTGTTTATTGCTGCGAGGTAACAGCGAAAACCGAAATCTATGCGTGTAAGGTTAATAGCTGGAAATGATTGGAGTTGTCGCTGGCCAGTTGAAACGCATTGGGCTGAATTGTTCCTTTTAGAAGCAGAAATAAATTGGTATATTTTTTTACTGTCCCACATTCGCTCAGTTGTAAGGAAACGAGTGAACGCCTATGCAGTGTTGTTTGGCCGGATCTACAAAATATCTCAGCTCAGAGTCAAAAGTCGTTACTCAGCAGTTTGAATCTAACAAGAAAAGATACTACTAGTACAATTCTAAATGTTTTGAAAAATTGAATATATTTTTATTCCAGGCGCAGACTATTTAAATAGTCGAATAAATGCTTTCATCAATTACCGAATGGAAATCACTAAAAACGTTCTGTTTATAACTTGAGAGATGATTTTCCCAGTCAACACATGTTCATAAACTAAGGTAGTTGATTGACCACGCCCACTGTTGAAATGACTAGTAGCACACGAAGGCTTACGAACACCTGTAGAATGATCAAACGTGCAAACAGAAAACAAAATCATTAAACTGACGTCATCAGACGATTCCTGTAAACACGGTTCGTGTCATAAAATGACTTAAGCATTTCTGCATTATCTTTTCCAAAGATGAATAAATTGTTAACGTTTTATATTAAAATGATATACCAGACTGAATTAGAATGGCGGAATTGGATTGGAACTACACACAGCATCCACGGATAGTATTTGCACACAGCAAAGCTAACTACTGCATTGGCTGAAGTCACACTGGATGAAGCTGGCGTCTGTGTGATACAAACCACACAAACAAAGCCAGACGAATGTAGTAGAAGATCAGGGCATATTTTGCAACGTCTGCGGTTGACATGGTAACACGATCAATTTTCGCGTTCGACCCGACTGGTAGCCTTGGGACCTAGGTGGGTACAAACGGTGAAGAAAACCATTCACGAAAATCTCGTAAAATTATTAGTCCCATGAAAAAGCACCACTGAATTCAAAAATATCGTCACACACCTGGACAATACGGATCCGTACCAGTTTTATTTCTGCTCTGTTTAGATTTGCAAAAGTCCATAATCCGTCAGGCACCTGAAGATGATAGCCGACTTTTGGTTCTCTTCTCGAATGGGTTTAATGGAATATCGTTCAACAGGCGACAGACCTCTCCCTAACCTTCGATCTGCGATGGCTTTCTGACTGCGCCATTATCTGTTATTTAGAAGCGCTTTTTGATATTTTTCAGAACTCAATCTAGCATTTCTCCTTTCTATGGCGTATTCCTGTTCATCACGAATGCAGTTCCCTCTCTTCAGATATCAGACTTCTCTGCCTCATTTTGATATTTCTTTGCTCGGAAGTATCGAATATCCGCGCACAAAATTTCGAATAAATCAAAAGTCGAATGTGTTACCGCGCAAACTTGGCACGTTGCGATTTATCGAATCTTATATGGACAATGTGTGTAGCGAGAAAAATTAGTGGTCAAATAAATCACAAACATCGCATTCGTCACAAACCGATTTGAAGTTGGGTGTCTGTACTCTCTTGTCGACTATGTGCGAATTCTTTCATATCATGCATTTGGATCTTCCGGTATTTTTATTTGATTTGTATCTACCTATATCATAATTTTTATTTGGAATGCCAACAGGTGTTGCGGTATCGCATTGGGCTTCCGTACGGACCCGTATCCGACAAGCATGACATTTGTGAATTCACAAGGCACATAGGCGTAAAACGGTAAACAATCAGTTTCCGTTACGCGAGATAATAATTCCGTTTCACGTGCCATAAACTGTTGAGTCTGGATTAACTAAAACTGGAATTAGCGAGGTACTTGGATATGGTTCTTCGAGCACAGGATTTAGAAATTTGCGACGGACGTTCACCAATAGTAGTAGGTATAGCTTTGATATAATTCACTAGAAACGCATCAGTGGAGCGATCAATTTTGAAAAATTATTGAAGCTAAGTTGAATGAATTGCAGCGTCAATTACGTGAATGAGGCTTCATTTAGGGCTCCCGGATTTTTCAACGAATGCCAGTGCTGACACATTCAGAAGAAAGACGCTTGAGCCACTCACCTAAGAATCGGATGTTGAAATGAGCATCGCTGACCTTAATTTGCAAAGTGAGCCACTTATGCGGCATATGTTAGACGGCAGCTAATCCCAATGATAAGTGACAAACAGGCCTACATCCTGAAGCTTTGGCTAACTTATAAATCAAAGGGGATATCTTGCTTAGCTTGTCGTAGGGTTTTAAAAGGCCTGCCTCAATCTCATTTCATACATGAGTTTAATTAAGTTCAAGGAAGAAGTACCGTTGGTCACCCGTCGTCTCATGGGAGCTATTTCTCACGGATGTTACCTGTAAGCTTGCTTCTCCGTTGTTCTTAATGAAATTTCTCGCTTCAATACGACTGTTTCTGAAAGCGATCTGGAAATGTTATAATAGAAAGATTCAGTTGTCTTCAAATGATCTCGTCTAATTAGTATGGAAGGCTGATATTGCTAACTTGGCAATCGTAAACACCATTTGTCTTTTTGGATTTTACTTTATTGAAGAATGGAGCGAATAATTACAAACTTTCAGGATGAAAGGTACGGCCAACTTAGCGATTCCAATTGAGCAGGTAGTAAAACGACAAGAGGCCAATTTCCTTTTGCTTCCCGTTTGACGACACACAAACAACAATGTTTGACTGTTGAATTTCGTCCCACATTGTTCTCGATGGCCGACCCTTGTCTTTTGCAAGATTCATGGTTTTCTTTTTGTCAAGCTCTGATCATTTTACATAAACATTTACTCATTTCCTCGTTGCTGTGCTAAACCTACAGAACAAAGGAAATGAATCGCACTACCCAAGTACCGCACAGCAAAAACTGATGATGTTTTGGCTGTCAAAAAGGGAGTAGGAAATTTTTCGCTGACTTACACGTGAACAAACATGACACAGTAGTTCGGATCTGGCTTGTGAAACCGTTCGGTGCAGGGTAGCAAGCACACCTCCATGTAAAAAGTCCTGTTTAAACCCTGGGTGCGATGGTGGATATACAATAACGATGTGCTTTAGTAGAAGTGAGACTCGATTAGGGTGGTTTTCGGAGTACAATTTAAGTTGGAGGTTTGTGTGTTCATAGTGAATTTCGAAGCGAAGTTGGTCAAGTATGAGTATCGTCCATCTCACACACTACAAGCAAGTAATCGTGAGACGTATGGATGTAATAAAAAATCTTCGCCATCCCAGCAGTTTTCAAGAAGATTGGTAATCCATCGACAGAGCAAACCAATACATTTGACAATGGATTTATGAACGCACCCGAAGTGGCTAATAAATGCGATGACACGATTCAGCAAAGCCGGAATTCAGGTTCACCATTAACGGGGTACTTAATGGAGAAGAAGCACAAACTGGCCTCGATATTGTCTTTCAAGCGGTCATTGCTTATTCGAAGCTTGAAACGGCTAGCATTCAGTGAGGCGTTAACCATCAGGTCATATAAGCCATCTTATGCTTACAAAAGATACTGGCGCAATCAATTCGTTTCCCACGGAATTGACCCCAATTTCAAGTCTGAGATCTTCCGAACTTTTTACTCCCCAAAAATGCCCGTTCATCAGATTATTTTTACTTGGGTTTTTCTATAACTTCCAGCCTAGTCTTAAACGGGCGACTGACAAAAATAACACCGACCGTGTTCCTTCTGTCATGGTGGACGTGATTCCCAATAGCAGACTCACTGGTTCAGAGTAACTTCAGTTTCGAATGATTCTTTAACACTCGAAGCTTAATTGCGCAGGTGATGCAGGGAAATTCCTTGTGGGCTCATTCATTGTGGTTTGCAAATTCCTCTGATGCCGTCGATGATTGCAGAAGAAACATAAATAACTGTTCTCCCTGTGGGATTTCTAAGTTCGATTTACGTAAATTGACACTCATTAAATAGCCATATCCGACTACCGAGGATGTTACTGTGATCGGAAATATTGGATACGCAAATGAAATGATAACTAGGCGAATAACCTCATCCAAACCATCCAGTCAGTATTGATCACATCGATCAGTTAACTTATTTCAAGCAGCCTTGATTTGTGCTACACATATTGAACGGATGTGTCCCTAGACGTGGATACGACGCATTAAAAACTTAGTGTGATGTTACTTGGATGGATTCCACTGCCCGAACGGGTTATGAAACCGGAATAAGTTTACTTAAACACAAAAAGCAGCACTGAACAGATTTAAACTATGTTCATTAATAAGATTGATAATGGGTTACATGCGTCTAAGTCAAAGCAAGCGCACTCATATAAATTTTACCCCTAGATTAACCAGAAGTTTGGTGGAAGGAAAAGTATATCCGACAGATCCCATCCAATTAATTAGAAAGTGTGACCAAGTGATAAATCATGGATATAAATTTAGTTTGTGTATTTGTTTGATACTTTTTGTCTATCAGCCGGACAATGTATTGTAAATTAAAATACGAAAAATGTAACATCAAAAGAGGAGCAGCAGACTTAATTTATCGAATAAATGCATGTCGTTTGATATCGATGCTTATGAAGACCGGGTACCTCATTTGCGTCAAGGGGCCTTAAGATTCGTCAACAGTGCATAACTGCCGTGGCCTGGCTGAAGTGAACACATAAATGGAACTTTGTGACCGGTAGGATAGTCTTATCAGCCCCGAACGACTGTTTGCGAATTTGTCCAAAAACCATGGTGAACGGAGTGTCAAGTTAGTTGCAGTTCTGTGGATTGGCGTCCGTATGTTTACCGGGATCATTTTCTGAATTTATGCTGACGATTTCGTTCGAATGTCAAATCATTTCGCAACGCAATGGATAACAGAGTTGAGACCATTTCCCAACTCTTCTTAACAAGCACCTGTAAGCCGTGTTTGAAGATATAAGGCTGCCAGTTCTACATCACCGGTTGTTTATCAACAAACTGAGGATGCTGAGCCTCATAGTCATATCACCAAAGATGAGTTGCTCCAATATCGACTAACGGAACACATGTGGTTAGTTGAATTCTCGGGAAGGATTCCGTTTATCAATCACATCTTGTTGTTTCAAAGCTGCTATCTTAACTTAACAGGGATGGTTAAAGAATAATGGAGAAATTCAACGGGATATTTGACGTGCCACGACAAAAGCTGATTATATCTGTGTTAATATCACAATAAATCTTCGGTTGGCGTCAGCGGTATTCTTGGAAGTCTGGTTAAATATAATTGAAAAGTCAGTATCCGATCGGTAGTATGAGCGATTTGCACATGCTAGAGCAATTCGGTTCTATGGAAAGCTTTTTTACTTGACTTTTTGCTGTTTCAATCTCCTTGCTCTGTTAGACTTGATTTTTGCGGGACCTTGTGCCATTAGTTGCTTGTTCTCTTACTTTTCTTACGTCAACTATGCTCCTGATGTTTATCTCGACGTCTTTTTATATCATCTATATATTGACTTTACTGATGCTTAGGCAGTCTCTTCCATTCGTATATCCAGTCACCAGCAACAGCAAAAGGAAATTGATTCATCCAATAACTGCTTTCGGAATAATATGCTTTACTACCTGGAATCCTCTTTGACCTAGTTCTCCTTCTACTTCCCTTCCAAAGATAGCCCCAGAAACGCATAAATTATGCCGACGGAGTAGTCGCCATGAAACTAATTCTGACCACAAAATTTCGGGCTAATCCGAAATACTTGGGTCTGGATTCTCCTTTACGTTGGCTTTACACAATTTATAATACGATTCATAATCTGGAAGGCGCTATTCACTTTCAAAACGGCTAATTCTCACTAAGTAATTAATTAAAACAACCTTGAGCATTAACTCTTGACCGTTTAAGAATGCATGGTTGAGAAGCTTGGGAACATGTGAACTCTTATGTTACTACACTATAAGAAGACTGAATGCTAAGGTCGACAGCCGTTAAATACAGGTTCATGAGCTGTTCTGCAGTTACTCGTGGAATTAGTGAAATATCGATTATGTCCAAAAGTCGTCGTCCATAACGTGTTGACAATACGTACACGTTTTACGCTTTACACGACAGATAACGTCGAACGACCAATGCCAAATGGGTGTTTCTCTGCACCACCTGAGGTGGATCCAGAAACAGTAATAATAAGGTTGTGATGTGCACAGAAAATTTGAAAGCTTCTAAATCCGACAGTATAGGACAATATTATTACTTAATATGATCCGTTGGCGGAGGTTGCAAACATAAAACACCTTTTTCATCAACTGATCGAGTCCTAATTAGGCTGGAACAGTAGAACAGGTTAAATAATTACGTTAAACTGGCATAGCACTGTGTCGATGCCCCAGGCTTCACTGAGTTAACTTATTAAAGTTCTTTAACTAGAATCTTTGGCATTTTCTAGTTGTGGGATTATGAATCCTGTCAGTACGAAGGATTTCTACTGGACGTCAACAAACACACTTGTTTTCAGTGCTCTATCAATCGACGCAGGAGGTCACTGATTTCAGTGACCATGCCAGTTCCCACGTTATTCCAGCATCGCACCAAGAATATGAAACTATACGGAACAGAGTGAAAGCGTGCCCTTCTTTCACAAGATAAAGTAAGCGTAAGTTTCATGTAAAATTTTATGGTAATGTCCAGGCATTGTACCAAACACGAGCCAGTATGCTCGAGTCAGGTGAATCATGTTTCGGATCCATGTGGTGAGGATGCCAACAATCTAGTTGGATGTCAGTCCAAAACTGTTTTCTCGTAATTACAATGGACTATGATGCGAGCCCGAAATAATTTGTGAAATAGTACGGATGTGAACATCGTAAGTCCATATTCTCTCACAGCCAGTGCAGCTGATGATTGAGTAGCACAATTTTTAGTGCTTTAAGTATTCGATTATAAATAGTGGTGCGAAGTGGCAATATCCATCATTATTGACAGTTTTTCTCAACTGTTCCAGCTAGAGGCTGCCGGGTAGGGAAGCCGTCGATGGTGGCAGTTAAACAACTCTGATCGCTGGACCATTACCAGACCGAAAATGCGAAGGAACAACCAGAACTGCTAGGTAAGAACAAGTTAAAACAACCAATCTTTCATGTTGGTAGAAAGGTATAGTAGGACTCATCTCACTTAATCCCTTCCCTATCGGATTCCCCTGACCCAGTTGAGAATAAGACGTACATCGATTATCTTTATATGTTTCCAGGTTGACATCTGAATCGGCTGTTTTCCATGAACTTCATTATTACAACCAAAGGGACCTTACATGTTTCTTCTTTGATGAAAAACAATTGATTCAGTAGAAGCAAAAAGTCAAGATGAAAAGAAAGTACCTGTTTAAATTAGAAGCATCAGATCCGGAACAAGGAGTAATTTATCATGCGGAATATGGCTGATAAGGCAGTGGCTCGTTTTTTCCACTAAAGACTGCATTGCGGTTTGATTAACTTATTATAATCTGTTGAGGCAAATAGTGCTTCTTCAGTAGTTGGTTCCCGTATAAACTCACCCGGTTCGAAAAATCAGCTCTTAGAAGTTATTACGGATATAACCTATTTGTGCATAAGGCAAAAACTCAGCAGAACAACTTTCACCTTCACAAAGAGAGTCACGTATAATCACATCTCCTTTCAAGGTCATTACAGTCACATGAGCCAATAGAAATACAATGTGGCACGTTTATTAGACTGTCCCTGGAACCAGTTTTCTCAGCACTCGTGTCATTCATTCGACGTAGTACACCTGCAAACTAACACGGTCGTTCAGGTGAATCCACTCTCGGAGACACCGATCACAACAAGTGAGTTGTTCATTTTCACAAAATTTGTTTTTCTAAAAGTTTGTAGACAAAACCTTTTTTCTACTGCTACAATTGATAAAATTTGATTCGTCCTAGTCTCAGTAAAAGGGCACTCTAACTGAGATCGTGGTTGTTGCTTTATGAGAGAATTTTTTAACCGATTTTTGGTTAAATAATGGGCAAAAATATCGTTTGCTCCTTTGAAAAATATCATTTGCAAATAAATTATCCGTCAGTTATTTTGAGAACGGAAGAGGTCTATCAGTGAAAGGAAGAGGTCTATCAGTGAAAGGAGCGATTTTTTATTCGACATAAAATTGACTTGCCTGGATGCTAAGATATTTGCGGATGTTTTCAGCGACAGGACTAAACGACCTAGCAGCAACCAAACTTCACATCTTTTGGGTGAACGGACTCAAAAATTATGGATTTACTTGTAAAATGTAAAACAATAAAACCTAGAGCGGTTCTTTGATTGTAATAAGTGCACCACCTCATGTGGAATTAACTGTGAATGTTGACTTGCTCTCTCACAAGTATTGTTAATCATCTAATAAAAAAAGACTCACCAGCAGCTTCTTATGGCATGCCTGAAGCGCAAACGTAATGGAAAGGGCGCGTCCATTGTTGGCAATTCCCACTACATGGGGTGGGGTAAAGCGGCAACCGTGTCGTAAAATGCCATAAAGTGTCCTTAGGCGTAACATTCATAACTGTTGATTGGGACAGTCAGTATGAGGACATGATGAAATTAGTCTCTGCCGGAATTTCCTCGAATTCCGTAGGTTTTTCAGCAACACGAAATGATCACGAATGACCTGACCACAGACATAGCAATGCCACTACCCAAATAACTCTGTTAACTAACGGGGGTAAAACGTGAGCAAAAAGCAGTCGTGTTCAAGCGAACGGTTGCTTTTCGAACAAATTCTTCTTTGCAATAACGATTTTCAAACGACATAAGAAACAGGAATGAAGTTCAAAGGCAAAGATGAACACCTGAATAGTGCGACAGCGCTTCGTCTATTTTGTGATAATAATTATGACCACATACGATATTAATAGCTCGACGGATCTTGACTTAGACATTTCAGTGGAACATAGTGATTCAGCATCCAAAAGTTAACAAAAACTTTAAAACCAGTACCTCAAATATGACAACTCAGTTGCGGTCTGGAACTACCCAGAAGTCCAGTAGAATGAAAGTGATGTGACGATAAGTACTCTTCTGTTACTTGAACATTATTGTATAGCTTGTATGTCGCTTCTTTGTTGACCAGATAAGTTGTGTTCTGGTCGATAAAACTCTTACGTAAAAAAACACCAATTACATCCCTGTACAACTGGGTTTTATGTCAGAACAGTAAAGTCACTTTTTGTTGGAGGTATCAAGTGACCGGAAAGTATTCCGATTGCTGACAGCAATAATATTATTATGGATAATAATAATTAAAGAATCAAGATTACAGAAATGTCAACTTACATTCTCACAGCTGATTCAACCAGACCAGAAGTAACATTTTAACCATACACTTCAAAACTATTCTCTGCTATTTATGAAGTGGTTTCTGGGAATCATCAAACAGCCGACAACTGAAGGCTCCTATACACCCCCTGAACAATGATGTCGAAATACACAGAAAACAGAATCATTTATCAACATCGTTCGGGATTGGCTTTATCCTAAGTTCACAGAAACCTTATAACTATTGCACCGACACCTAAATGAATCCTCCCGGCAGAATCATCAAGTATTTCGCTTCACCTTTTTGACCTCCTTAGGAGGTATGCTAACGAAAATGGCAATTCTCAGATCTGTACATTGGCTATGAGCATCGACCACTCGCATAAAAAGAAAATTGTTTGTTTATTGCTCTTTTGTTTAATTTTTTGTACCACACGGCGAAATTTAACAGGTTCGTTTACCTGGGATATAAATGTTTATTTTTTGTATAGACTTCTAGTTCCTCAGAAGTTGTATTGCGTTTGACCATAGCTGAGCAACTCGTGATTTCAAAAGCCTTGGATTGGAATAGAGTAAATGTTTTTGGACAGCGCACACAGTGAATGACTGAAATGATGTGCCCAGTCATGTACATTAACAGCCTAGAGGGATATTCACAATATTTGTAATTCCCCCCCCCCTAAACTATGTTAATTTCAGCTCTGATCATGGCTGTTAGGCGCAGCCCGAGACTACTTAGCAAGTCGTTGAATATTTCGAATCTTGGTCTCTGCTCTCAAGTCTAAAATTACACATCTAAACCCTGCTCGAGCTCTAAGACTGATAATGTGCTTTCAAAACCAGACCGTTGGCATAACAGGTGAGGCTGAGACCCAACATGTTAGACATGCTAACAGTCTAGTGCTTTATCATCTACATCCAACATGAATTTCCTTTCCCACCATGTATGGGACATTCAAAGCTAACTGACCCTTGTGACGTTCATATTATAATATACATGGTGTGATGAATACATTTTATCCAGCTCGAGGTTCCAGTATTCTGATGGATCTCTTAGCTGATTCCGTTGCAATCTCACGAGTGACGTAACGAATGACATAACAGCGTACCGGGTTCGAAACAGTCATTGTGCTTTAGGGGTGAAAGTGAAAAGTCAGTGCTTTCATTTTCGAATTCACAAACTGAGATGTCTCGGGGAGGAGCTAACCTTCATTGTTCTTCCGGAACTGCACTGCATCCACGTTCTTTTCGCCGACTTGCTAAATAAGACCTCACAGAAGGGACACCGCGTTCTAAATGTCACAGTGTTTACCAGCTATTTTTGTTCAATTCTTCATCAGATTACGTATGATCGTCACATCGAGAGATGGAAAAATTCCCTGAATAATATTCTAACCGGCTCCACCGGCGTTATGCAAAGTGACTTATCTACAAACAACATTGAGACCCCAAATGAGCACTATTTGGGTATCGTATGAGTGTTCATCATGAGTCCCCGGGGCAATTCTGGGATGGCATTTTCCATTCGGTGCGTTAGAATTAGAGGTGAAATTTTGTAAGAATTCTGGTGAACAGAACAGTTTCCTAATCTTTCTTTGTCTTTGCTTCTGTTTTTTTTCTCTGACAGCCAGTGACAGCCAGTGTAATAGGACTGATTAAATTATGACCAACGTTTAAGCCTATATTATTGTATGCATGCATATTTTATTGCAAACACAAGCACAAATAGATAGTAGAGCGATTCTATTGTTGGTGATCCTTATTACTCCAATTAGCTGCTTGCGACAGGCTTTCACTGATCATATATTTTTATGCCCTATTTCATTACAGCCAAGAATAAACTTGAAATGGCATTTATTTGTCATTCTTTGTTGTCTAGGCTTTCTAAAGCAGTGCAGTCTGCGTAAACGGAGCACACCTGTTGCATCGGGTTCCAGGCGATCGATATCGACAAAACAAATATGTGTGTTGTGCTGGGTGACAAAGTTTCTTGGTATTTGGTGGGTTAGTACGGAGAAAAATTCGCCGGTTTGACTTTCTTTTTTCACCACACTTTTGGCACATTTTCAGCCCCTGTTGCATACACATCGTCATTTTGTTAGTCATACTAGTTGGACTATAAACCTAATGCAACAGGCGGCGTTCGATAAAACTTTCCATTCGACCTAGCGATGCTGGTCCAATGGTCAGATTTAGACTGCCTCGTGGTTTCGGGTTTCCATCTTGTGATGTCGTAAAGTATACAGTGAAATAATTCAGCAATAAAACTGGAAAGCAACCATCCTGATCACATTATTTTTTCTAAGTTGCGCATACATTTTGGCAATAAATTTCGGGGGCATAAAGTAGATGCAAAAAGACAGCATCATCACCATCGTTCATTGCTAATTTTCTGAAGCAGCCCGAGCGACTGGTGCTATAGAAAGACTAAATATCCAACTTGGACAAAGAGCAGACCTAGAGAAGGGAAAAAGAAAAGAATGTCGTCACAGTTTTATTGCACAAATGCATGTTTCAAATCCGCCTGATTCCACAAAAAGTGATAACTCCATGATGATTGTTCATTACTGGCTTTCGTTCCATTCACTATCTCCGGCTTAACTGGTTGAAGTACGTTATAGACCCCAAAAAGGACGAAGCCAGATTTGGTTGAAGTGAAAGTTTTAAGGAATTCTTTCTCAAGCCAACGGTTGGACCTAGTTTTATAAATAGTAGTGAAAGAAGTCTCAATAAGTGCGGGTGTTGCTCATCACTTCGGTTCAGACCACTCAATGGATGATCGCCACATCAGGAGGGGTTTCACCAGATAACCAATAGACTGAAAACAGTTCCAACAACCGAGGCAATCAGCGTCCGCTTTCGTCTGACCAAACTTTCGATACATCACTCAGCTGAGATGACGATCCAGGAGATAGTATTGAAATGCTACTCGTTCAGTTAGTTTCTGTTCATATGCTAAGTGACTGAATAGCCAACCACCTGGTTGAGTGATTGATAAGGTGAAATTCAAATTATCTTTCAGTCCTTACCTATCGCTTCTTTATATTTCATCCCTTCTGTAAATGTCACTACACTGGTTTATGAACTAGGTCACAGAAAACATTTTTTTCGCTGTCTGGTATCTTCAAGCACTCAAATTTTAACATAAGAATTTAGTATTTTCTATAATGTCGAGTTGTTTGAGGCTTAGTTAAACCTCGATATGCCACGGGCCGAACAAACTGATCCATCCTTCGTTCCCATGCAATGGAAAGGTGTGATTTGAGAGTATCCATCTGCTTCTCAGTCTGTGTAACTGAAGTAACAAACATGAAAGTGCAAGTGTAATTGCGACAAATAACACTCTGATTCTGTCGTACAAATTGCGGGCAAGAATAGAACAAAATTAGACCTGCGAAGTCATTGAAGTAGATGGCTCCTTGGTTAGTAGATTTCCATCGACTGGAACAAAAAATTGATGGAATTGGATGGCGCAGCAATGTTTTACATGTTCAAAAAACGGCTTTGACTGTCTGTAGTTGATCTCATCATTAGGCACTTCAGACAAATTGGGTCACTTTGAGTTCGCTTCTCGAGTGATTTAGGCTGCAATTACCCAAGGAGCAGACGAGTCCAGCTGTTTTCAGGTGGCACGAAGTACAAGATATAATATAGAATAGGAAATACATCTAAGCAATGTTTATCTAATGGTCGACGTCACCATGATAATTAATTCTGATTAGAGGAATTCGAGTAAATGCCACAGTTGCAAGAATTTCAGATCCACTGACGATGTCTTTTCGACTTGTGATGAAAAGGTTGTAATCTGAACCTCATGAAAACCAATAACTAGAGCTACGACCAATGCAGATTTTCAAAACCACTGAGAAACGATGAACAATCTGAAGCAAAATAGGTAATGCGGCACTTCCAAGGTGATAGAGATTGCTTGTAAATGACCCAAGGGAAGCGCGGGTACCATATTTCACATAGAAAGATACAGCTCAAATGAACAAGGATCCAACTCGAACTCAGAGTTAACCGTTGCGGTTCGGGAGCTAGCTAACGATGGCATGGGGGCAGAACTTTTGTTTTGTATTATGGTCCCTGTAGCGTTTCAACTCTGAATTTCTCCGAAGATCACTATGGACGTTACAGTAATCCTTTCGCACGACAAAGGAAAGGTATACAGTAACTCTAAAGATTCAGGTAACAAACCCATATGATCGAATTAGTCACCACTTCATTAACTTGAATAATAAAACGATGAAATTTGTGCCATTAATTTTGAAATTGTGGTCGAAAACCGTGAAATCTCTCTCTTTGCATTTGTTCTTTTGCACTCGAATCCTCCCACAGCCGGCCAACTTTCTCACTTGGCAGCCCTCTGCTGCCCGCGGCCCCCTTCCTGAAAATGATGAACATTGTGATTTAATTAATAAAGGGAGTAAATGATACAAATTATCACCATGAACAGTACACATAAGCCGTATCCCGACTAAGGGCCCGACCTGCCATCAACGGGGTTGAATTCAACATCCTGTCCTTTAGGTTATCTTGATTAAATACATATGATTTATTGAAATTAAACACCACATGACATAACTCTATCCAGCCAATGACCTTGTCAGATAATGTGGAAAACCATCTGATTGCGTGCAGTCATTAACACATTTCTATCCAGAGATTGTTTCCCCTTGCTTCATAGGCTTCGATTACACTCCGTTTTTCCCTATTAAAAGTTTATTTCGGTATTTTCCGTTCAGTGCTGCACAGATTTCCACCGCTTTGCAACTATTATCTTCGCAACTCAATACACCGCTGTGAAATTCATAACATTCGGGAGTCGTTCCCTCTGAACTTAAAAAGATGTTTTCGGAAAAAACACCGACCATCACGACTGGTAATATTTCGGTCACAGATTCACGGACGTTTCATCTGTGCAGTAAAGAAGTCACTTGCTGTCTGCACAGTTTGAGCACTAAGCTCAGTTAAGTGTCACGCTGATCGAGGATCATAAGCACAGGTCTCGCCTATGTTCCTATCTACATATCAGGTCCCATGACTGATAAGGCAAACAGTGAGAGAGACATGAGAAGGCAAAAAAACACTGAACAGAGTTTACCAGACAAATGTTAGCGCTTCACATTTACATAACTGGTTTTGTTTGTAATCTGCGGGATAAATACTGCCCAGTTGTCCCAACCAAACTGAAGGGTTGAATAAGTGCTTTTGACCAGCGTGTTAAACTAAAAAGACAGAAGGACAATCTGGGGTTGACATAACACAATGAGTGCCGGTAACCCTTTCCTTCCGTTCATAAATCCTCCGGACAAAGCAAGTCATCCTGGGTTTCCAACACATCCTTCCGTCATGGACGCAAGTGGGTGCATTGCTACAGGCTTTGCAATCCGCCCGAGATCGGGTTGGAACCAGAGTCTGCCCATCTCCTCTAAACAAAGGAGAGAGCCTGATACTAACCCTTTTGTAATGCACAACAGTGGGACCGGCAGATGTCTGTGAGTGGACTCATTGTTTGCGGCGAACAGTGGTCAGTAGCTTTAAGTGCCTTCGCAGTCTGATTACTTCGGGCAGAGGTATTGGAAGAAGACTAGTGAAAGCCAAAACTCATGTTCCGCAAAAGAAGCGAAATAGTAAAACAATCAAAATGTTTGCGGGGATAACTCGACGGATAAGACTTATTTTCCTGGCGTTTATTTGTTACCCCCTTTATATCGAATATATATATCGGCTACGAGAAGGCAGTGCGTAGGAGTTCTTCAGTAGATGCTCAGAAGAGTAGTCTCTATGGGACCTTTTGAGATGCGCTCTGGACGAGTAGGTGAGTCACAAACTGAGACACTCAAATCCAACTGAAAACTATGAAGGCCACATAAAGGGACCTGTTCACAAGACTCCTTCTGCAAACTGTTCAGCAAAAACAGACCCAAACTAGAGGCCAGACATTTCGGAATCGACTTCTGATTGTTTCAAAGAATGGAATCTGCTGCGTAGTCTTTCATTGTTTTAAACAATCATAGTGTACACAATACTTCACGTCCGGTTAGGACTGGCGTGGTTTTGGAGAATGACTTATCGTCTTACCGGAAAAGTTGTCTTTCAAAACTTAATCGCATCATTACAAGAGGCGCCTCACGTGACGGATCCAAACAAGCGGATAGATTGAGAGACAAACAGAGAGACAGACAAATTAATTAATTAAGCAATTAAGAATTAGATAGACTAATCGACTGATTCTTTGATTAGTTTGTTGATGGACTGGTTGACATAGAGAGTTGTAGTAAGTTTATTTTTACATATACTTTCTATCAGTTTGCAATGAAGTTAGGATTGTATGTGCAGAAAACGGAAGAGTAACCAACCCAAAATTATTTAGTGGAACAAAAGATCTTTTTCTTATTGTTAAACACCTATGAGTTATATGGGGAGAAGAAATAAAATCGATACAAAATTAACAAGAATAACCCTGGTTAGCCGCAAGTTTTCTGTGCTAGTGAGTAGAAACCTCTCACGCAGTGCGATGCCGTACCAGCCAGACGTGAGATAAATTTAAACTAATGTGTTGCACGAACGGATTAGAAGGCCGTCGCGTGAAAATTCACGAAACCTTCTATACTAGCCAGGGCTTCAGTGAATCGGTACCCTAGTTTGAAAAATATGAACTCAGTGATCCAAATTAGGATTTGTCAGAAACAGTAAATGACTTTTCAATTCGGAACTCAATCTATTCTCGCATATTGTCAAATGCCCGATTTTGACATCAATGTCCACGAATATTGTAAAAAGTTACTAGTGAATCCCTTTTGATTGGACACAATGGCCACTGATTGTTCACTTTGTTTCAGACTTTATTTGGTGCACTAGGATTTGCGTAACACGATGTTTTAAACCAATAATTTAGAAGTCATGTGCTCATTTATTTTAGTTGACCAGAGAGGGGAATAAGAAAAATGCGAGACTTTAAGCCTAAACTTTATTACTGGATGTTTTCGGACGTGCAAGATAGTGAAAAAAGTTGGTTTGTGGATAAAGACCACGTAACACTACTTGTCGGTTTGTTTGCCATTAGGCAAGGGGCTGATAAATGGAATATTAAGATAATCGATCGGGTGAAGTCAGTGACTGGTTCCAGGTAAAATCTTTCTCCTCTTCGACTCTCAAATATATCGAATAAATGGCTTTCACGATTTCGAAAACAACGCAGTAGTTCTTCGCAGCCGAGAGGTAGAAAAGACACCTTCAGTTCATGCAAGTCCTTAGTTTGCCATGAATTTTTAATGCACTGTATGATTACGTGAGTTTTGCCAATTTCTAGCATATCTTCTCCAAACCACAAATGTAAATTCACAATCAGACAGTTTGGAAACAGAAATTTCCGTTCATGTCTCTGTCTTCTCATCTACCACGTGAACAAAGAACTGCTAACAACAGAAATCTTGCATAGATCCACAAATCACCTGATTCAGTGTATATCGAACGTACAGCCTGAGTTCAGGGCTACGTGTGCATTAAAAATTAGTCAGTTTTCTCGGTGTGAGCAAATATGCGGAGTGATTTGTGGGAACCAGGAATGTGGGCAACAGCGGTCCTTATAAAATTTTCCAAATATGACTTTTGTGTAACTAATCAATTCATAAACCTATCCTAATGCCTCACGTGTTCCAAACCACGTAATTATATTTACCCATCAACCAAGCCTTTCTTAAAGGAGTCATCATACAATGTTAGGCATAAAATGTGCAATCAGGATTTACTTCGACTGGTCTTCATGGAAACACCTTGTTCTAGATTTATTTTAAAACCATCTAGATTTATGTTAGACCGTTTGCGACCATGCTTAAGCAGGCAATCACTTCAGAACATCTGGGAAGTTTATATCTACTCGACAAAATATGCTGTAGCTCACAGACAATCAGTGGAAGTTGATCATCAGACAGCCAAATATCTGTCACTTTCCAGACCTATGAAAAGGATTTTGGTAACCGAGTCTGAAAGTAATTCCGGTTTATTTTGACACGGTCTCGGAAGAAGTTGAACAACTGCGCGGTAGGTTTCACTAATCAGAACTAGGAAATCCTAGAAATTCATGATTTCTTTTAAATCGTACAGTCCTCGTGATTTCGTAGATGGCAAGCAACGGTTTTGTTACTATACCACACCTATTATACATTTGAGCATGCCTATCATGGGAAATGTGAGACACACCAGGAGAAGAAGCGGTGGGATATTGAAACAAAAAGACACACGGCAGTGGAACACTTTTCGACGAGTTCAGCCGGTGGGCATCGTTATCCCCGGAAAAAGTAGATTGCCGCGAAATAGGATCAATCCTTCATATGTGGAATCTGTTGTACTGTGCAGCTGCAGTCTTTGACACAGTTGTTGGAGCTGATGAAACAGAGAACCACTAGGAATATTATCGGAGAAAACTTTGAACGTACTGATTGTCTAAAAGACCTAGACGTGTATGGACGGTAGGATTTAGTTTGCTCTTTACCAAATTTCCCCCACTGAGTCCGTGGGCTGTTTGTGTGACCATATCTACAGCAACGCAAATGAGACAAATCTGCCTCTAGAAGATCTAAAACAATTATTCCTATCCTGTACACACAATTTACCTTTGGATTTTTATTTTTCAAATATATCACCAGAGGGATAGAGTACCCTCTGGACCTTCACGTGGTATTCCGTTAGCGGCTGCATTTATGACAAAGCTGGAAGGTTGTCCACCTGAATCACCGATACCCGATTTCATACACCTCTACGAGGATGATGTCTCGTGTTTTCTTCGGCCGACTAGGTTGAATGCTGCGGACGTTGAACTCAGTTCACTTGAATATAAGTTTCCTCAATTCAGGTGGAGCCAGTCAGTTAAATAGGATTTCAGAGCTTTCCATCAACCTATGGAGAGTGTTATTCAAGTAACAAAACAGTAAATGCGAAAGCCACCTAGAATGGACAAGGCATCCGCATTTCTGAATGTGATTCAGAACTAAATTAGATTCCTCAAAAACATGAAAGAGGAAGGTGTAAGAAGATACGGCTCAAGGAGAAGGTCTCCCTTGGAGGCTGTTACCCCAAATCGGTTGACTGATTTGACGATGCAAACAGGAGTGGATTTATCCTAACGGTAATGATGGAAATGAAGCTAACACACAACTTGTCATTTAAAGACAACACACTGGATCAAGTAGAACAAAGAAGGCTGTTTGATATCATCAGTAGGACATTTTTTGCCAGTAAGTTAGGAATCTTGTTTGCATCTGAAGCAGTGGCATCGTTAGAGTTGAAATACAATGTTCGACTTATATACGTAGACTATGTTCCCAGCTTTAGTGTGCAAAAACTTTGCTCTAGGTGATATCTTCTTTTAGAATGCACTAGAATCAACAGTCATTGAACTGCAGCTAAAGACTAATCACCTGACTGGTATCTGACAAATAAATGAAAGTGGCTGACGCGATGCCTGATTATCTAATTGCTTGGATGAGATACCGTCTATTCATAGTCTCAAACATCATAGACGAAAGGAGGCCACATCAAAAAAATTTTGACTTTGGGTTAATCCAGAAGAACTATCCTGAATATGTGAAACGAAAAACGTTTTTTTCAGTTGGCGCTTGAAGCGAAACTGATTGGGTAGACGCTGCTGATTACTGAATGGTTTTCAGAATTTTCAAACGGGGTTTTACATTTATACTGAGATTTAACGTGACCTGATAAATCCGAATCGAGCGGCTTCTGTGGATATTTTAGCAGTTTTAATGTTGTGTGCGTCTGCTTGAACGCTAGTGATGGTCTTACTTTTTCGTGTTCTAGGAATTCTGCAGTAATTCTGATGTGGGTGTAAGGGATCCTAATGCATTCCACGTACGCGCTTCATTCGCGCGCGTGATTCAAACTTCAATGTTTTTTTAGTAGACTGTCTATCTGCTTAGTACCATGTGAAGATTGAGAGTTGCTAGCGCCTGAGACTGGGCGACAGATTACCTATTGAACACGCAATCAAACTGGCAATCACGTATACCCTTAGGTGGAACACCAATTTGTTGATGTGGAAGCCCTCGGGAGCTTCGTTTCACGGAGTCAATTGTATCTATTTTATGTGGTTTCGTTTGTGTACATATATGTGTGTATATAATCGATAAGAGCGCAATCGCTTACTGAGATACAGTGTTCGATCGACCGGAATGCAAAGACGTGTGCTGTGGATGAGTACCCAGGTGCGTAAGACTGTGAATTATTTGACTAATCTTAGTGGAAAGACTGCAACAAGATAGACTAATTAGAGAACGCGTTAGAATGTCCGCAGGTCTCGCAGCAAGAATTAGTCTGTCTGCACTGGTCATTCTAGTCAACTGGTCTCAGTAGAGCAAGCTCATAAAAATAACTAGACAATGATTCATTAACTTTTTCAAGTAACGAATCACAACATAAGCGTGACATTGGAAGAAAATTAAATGATTCAGAAAACAGCAAAACTTAATCACATTATTAGCTCGTATAATCCTAAAAGACTTTGCATCTGTTGTGTTCAGCTGAACTAAATTACATTTTAGCTCGGGTAGAGCTGAGATGTTCTATGGGAAAATTATCTTCCGAATACGAATCAACGTGACGAAGATCCGAATATTTTCAAAAGAGCCATGTAGTAAAAATGAACAAATAGCCGAGCCAAAGAGCAAAATATAGCTGAGTTGTTATTCAAACGTGAACTAAAAATAGGCTTAAAATAACTGTGAGGTTGTTCAACCTCAAGTCGCTACACTCATCCACAAAACACCTATAATCGTCAGAATATCTGCATCCAGACTTGAGGATAAATTAGTAAATTGACCAAACTGGAAGAGAGGTGGACAAAAAATGAACAACCACAAAGTGACCGCATGATGACAAGCCCCAGATTCCCTCAGTACCAGTGGAGCGTGTCAATCTAGAGGAAGATCGAATTCCAGATCAACGCACCAGGAGACACTTAAGGGATTTTTTGAGTCGGACACTGTTCTGGAACCATTTCAACTAACCGGTTTGTCTCCTGACGTACACAGGAAATACCTGGACGCTATACCAGGCGCAGCTGACTGAATTAGTCTACTCGAATCCTGAGTTCGTGTTTTACTGACGCAGCAGTCATCAATCACCGGTGCACTGGTCGTCAGCACTAAACGCACTTGTTGGCCGGCCTGCATGAGAGCACACAAGTTGAAGGACCTGATATTTAGAGACAAACGTGGCTCAAGTAAATGTGAGCCACCAATTCACTCATGATATTATTTGACAATAAACAGTTGCAAATATCGGACATGTCATCAGCTGAAGGTTTGTGAGTAGGCGAAGAGGGATAAGAAATACAGTTATGGATAGAAGACAGCTTGAATGAGAGGGAACTCTGAGCAGAATTATACGGTTCATTATCCGTTCTGTTCGATGTAATAAGCAGCGCGGTCCTAATTATCCAACCCGACGACCTATTCAGTATGGATTTCTTTGTAGAATTGCAACTCATGGGAAATGGCGAACGGATACTGCTAGGCAATCCAGACGTTAAGATTTTAGACCTAATGAAAGTCTGTCCTTGAAGCAAGGCAGAGTGGCTGAGTGGAAACCCATATTGCTGGAACAATTATTCTTCAAACCGAGTTGCCAGTCCACGTCAACCGGAATCTGAAGGACCAGGACACTACCTCATCAGGCCACTATCCACTGACCTTCATGGCATAACTGATTATTCGATATGAATTAACTCATATTGTTTCGTTGGTTAGGTTATGGAGGCGCGCAAGCCGTCACAAACATTAAAGGTGCAGTCTCATTGTGACTCAACGGAATATTTTCTTGGTTGACCACTTACGGACGTTTAAAAAATAAAACAGGCTCAAGAAATCAACCGTTTGTCAGTACAAAAATATACACCATTCAGATGTGTTTATTTGGTTCGATCGATCAGTTCAGCTCAATGATTTGAAGCTGAAGAAAAATGTCTATAGTTGAGCGCCCAAAAGAGGAACAGCTGGGATTACTGTGAACGATTCTGAGACCAAAACTATCCACTGCCTCAGCACAAGCACACCTCGTTTTGGATTGTTAACCTTCTGCCAATGTGCCCCGCTCTTCGGTGCTACCTCACAACACCGTTTAACCAAACAGTGCTAAATCAACCCCAAGATGATGAGTTGAACAACTACACCAGTGACTGCAAAATTCAGCCACATCATCTACTCTCTCTGGCCCTCGTTTTGGATAGGGGATGGGGCACAAGGACAACAACAGAGCAGTCTAAGTGAGCCTAAACCAGTTAGTTTACCGATCAAAGTTTTCACACTTTCTGCCGTGTAATCGAAATCATCTTCAAACCTACGCATGCCTCCGAGAACGGCCGTCAGTGGTCAGCAGACACACCTTTCGTGGGCGTCCTCAAAACATGTCCCAGTCAAGGACACCAGTTGAGAAAAACCTTCAAAATGCAAAATTTGAACTAATTATCGTTTTTGGTCACATGGGCTGCACTGACTCTTTGCGTGGTTGATGTTACTACTAGGTCGTCCACAATACGAAACACAACGAAGACGGTCCGTTAGTCAGACTTTCGAATGAATGCGTTGGGGGTGTTTCATATTCGGCTATTTGAAATTTGATGGGGGAAGGCTAAAAACAATGAAGGTTCACAACAGTGCCTATTTTTACGGTGAAAGCGCCGATTCCTGAGAAAGATAAGTTCGATAAGTCAATCGGAATACGAAAAATAAAACACTTTCAAAGTCTATTGATTAATTTTGTGAGTCTTAATCATCTGTTGTTTTCTCATTCCCTTCTTTGCCGCTTGTTTCTGTTCTTTTAGCTCGAGAAACGTGAACATCACAAATGTCAAAGTTCAGCACGCTACATGAAATCAACCGAGTTGTTCGGCACCTGCTGGATTTCCTCGCGTTCCTCTATCTACTTGATGTTCTCACATTCTACCTATGCAGTGACGTGCTTTACTTTTTCACTCGTATGATACTGTTCGCCAATCGCTGGACTTGTTTGCGATGGATATTTTTTGCGTACTTATGCTTCCGCATTGGTAGATTTGCATTCTACCGGCATCGAGTACAGAAGCGGTTGAAAAACAAACAGCAGGACCTGTTGGACAAACACGGCCTACTCAATCAAAAGTTGAAAATGGGTGAGGTGCCCAATCTGAGCGTTGAAGAAGCCACTCGAATGACCATACCAGAACTGCGTACTAAATTGCGTGAACGCACAGTGAGGGCTGTGGATGTAATAGATGCGTATCAGCGAAGGGCACTGGAGATTTTTCAGCGTTGTCCCGGTTGCATTGCGGAAATAGTATTCGATTCGGATGTCTATGCAATTCTGGCCGATACGAAACTAGATGGACTGAAGGAATCGGAATCGAAAGAATCGAATCCTTTGTTAGGAATTCCCGTTAGCCTAGAGGAGGTATTCCCGATTCGAGGTTGTGATCATACAATGGGTTTCACTTGTCGCACCAAAAAGCCAGCTGAAGACGACTGTGCACTCGTTGCGGCACTGAAAGAGGTAGGTGCTGTCCCCTTTGTGATGACCAACGTTCGTCAAAAGTTGATTGGGCTAACATCAGAGAATCCGATTTTCGGTCGTACTCGACATCCGACACATCCACATCGTGCATGTGTCAGTGGAGACGCCGCTCTAATTGCAGCCCAGGGTAGTTTACTGAGCTTCGCAGCTGACTTACTTGGAGCAGGCCGGCTGACGGCTGCTTTCAGTGGACTAGCAGCCATCAAACCAACAACGGGAAGGATGAGTCAAAAAGGATTAAATTTGCCCATCAGGACCCCAGAAACGCTTGGAATTGTAGCCACACCAATTGGACGGACTGTGGACGATATAACAGACGCACTTAGAGCGTTGTGGACCTCAGCCTTATTCAAGCAGGATATCTCGCTTGCTCCGATCGGGTTTGACGAGGCAAAGTTTACACGTGGGCAAACTGGAAGGCTTCGGATTGGATACTATCATAGCTTTGCAGGTCTTCTACCGGTTTCACCAGCAATGGATCGGATAATGGAACAAACACGACGTTTTCTCGAGAGTAAAGGTCACGAACTTATTGACTTTGCCCTACCTGATGTGGACCAAGCTTTCCAGTTGATCATGAGCCTTGTAAATTCGTATATTCAGCCGGAGTCATTGCGCCTTATTTACCGCGAAGGACACGGAGATGTCATTGTGGACTACAAACAGCGGGCGGTACATGCTCTTTACGCACTGCCTGCACTGTTACGAAAGAGTTTCTGTCTGTTGCGTGCTGATGCCGTAGAATCAAAATACCCGGTAACTGCACTTGCCATACGTGCTATGGGCTGCACGAAATCGTATGCCGACCTAAAAATTGAAAGTGACAACTATTGCAGGTTGGTCCAGGAAAAGTGGAACGATTACGAGCTAGACTGTCTCATCTGTCCCGTATCACCGGTCCCCACCCCATGGGATTATTCGTCATTCTATACGGTCAATTCTGTTCTTTTGTTTACATCATTGTACAACTTGCTTGGATACCCTGCAGGAACAGTGAAAGTTGGTCAGGTTGAACGGGCTGATATTGAACAAGCCAGGGATGCGATAAAACCGGGCGAAGACGTCAAAACCTTGCTAATGTTTGCACAACAAACAGATGGCTCGGAAGGATTACCACTAGGTGTTCAAGTGGTGAGCAAACCTTGGAATGACGAGTTGGTTTTGGGAGTCATGAAGGAGTTGGAACAGATCAAAGCTCAGTAATGAACAGTAAAATATACATTTGAAAAAGGGTGGAAATGACATCAACGCACACAAGAAATCTAGAGATGAAATCCTCATTTTTTTGTCAGTCACTTTTTCCGTACTTTTGCAGTTTAACAACGCGCCTGTGGGACGGAACTGATCTGCTCATTTCTTTCGTCGTTCTTATTATGATACACAATTACCAGATAGTACACTGATACCACTACTTAGTAACTGTATTTTTAAATGTAATACGTGAAAAATGTTACTTTAATAACCTTTCACACTTCTGAACAAACAAAACTCGCAGTCCGCAATTTCTCAAACGATGGAACTGGTTTTGCTGTGCGCATCGTGTAGTATAGGACAAAAGTTCACTGAGTGGATCGAAAAACTTGATGCTCTTTCTTCATTGATGAAGTACACTTAGGTCTAATCTGATGTGTACTGGGAGATGTAGATACTGGTCAACATCGGTTAACTTTTTTACTACCGTTTACGTGTGCCATCCACAAATCGAACGAATCTTCACAGTTAGCCAGACGGAAAGTATCCTTCACATGCATTCTCATCCACAACATAGTACAGGGTTGTGAAAAAATTCCAGGGATTTCAACTAACTTTTGATAACGTCTGGAGCAAAAAACAAATTCGCTCACTTAGGCCTCTGCAGATGACCCAGGCTGAGTATCAGGTTTGTAGATCGCACTGAAGCCCATAACATTGGGGAAATTTTGCACTTGGATCGATATCTCAGATGGACTCTGATACAACTGTCACATTAGTTTGACCGGTATAAGTAGAGACAAACCACGTGAGAGTTATTTTATGGATGAAATCATCTGAGCCAATGAAGCAGTTGTATAGCAGGGAGCAGACTACTGTCGCGCCTTCTCAGGATTCCATCTGCGAAACCGGAAAAACACTACTCACAAATCCACGATCGGTCATTTAAATGCATTTTTGTGTCTAAAATCACATAAATGTCGAAGAACAAAATTCTGATTTGAAATACGACACCTGAAAGTAACATTCGACACGTAAAAATCTGCGCACGCTCCAGGGAGTATGATGATTTTCTTGAAAAACTTGTCCACGCATACGCTGAGATTTTTTTAGTTACTGTAGAGTCCTTAACAGAATACTTGCGTCTAAACGTTCACTAAGCACTAGGTCTAGCTTGAAGCAATAAACCGCTATTACGTCATCTCTGTTTTAAGCATAATTCTTAGGCTCAAAGCACAGCGCGTCTAGCCCTCTTTAATTGGTCATCTACTGTTGGAGACTTTTAGTGCGTTTTGAAGCGAAGCTGATGATTGCATCCTTTTTTACAGGATTTAGTCAAGTGAATGATTACAAAACTACCATTGACATCAATAAAGATAGACGGAATTTCTCAAAATAATTATACGTTTTTAGGATTCACGAAAAACGTGAACAATAATGACTGTCATCTAGATGTCGACATCAGAAATGCGATAATTGATTCAACGAGGCCAACGTAATTTTACACTTGCGACGCAGATGCGCTACACCGACTAGATCCATGGTAAATCAGAAATATTATGCGGGAAGCACAGCCGCGTGCCTAGTGTGTACGGCGTCAGACACGATCTGTTGAAGTCAAAATGAAACGTAATTTCATAGACGTACAGAAATTTGATTCACTGTCTACCGAAGACTTGAAATATTCAAAATCGGTATATTTTTCGAAGTATGTAAGAAAACCCTGTTCAGTTTAAATTGTTACTAATCGCATCCATTCCAGCCTAACAGTTTTGAATAAAGGTGCCCGTGTAAATCAAAAGAGTGACTGATTTCTGACGGTGGTGACCGAGTGGTCGAGAAAATAGCTGTTCACGGGGGTTTTTGCTGGTTTGAGCTTTCTCACCTCCGGGCACATGTACATTTCCTCACCTTCTCAACGGTAGCTGCCGTTTTTCTGAAATTCATGTACATTATATCGTATCAGTAGTAGGCAGAAAGTAAAAAAACAAAATGCAAACGACATTTCAGACAAAACTGCCACTGCAGTGCGAAAATAAGCTTAACATAATTAGTCATAATAAAATTTTTTGTTATTTACAAAGCATTGTCTAAGCAAGACCGATTTTAACACTGCGTTGTGATTCGCTTGGATACTTACTTGGTTTACCATATGAAATAGACTGAGGCGCATTAAAAAAATAAACGGTTCAAATTAGTGCTTATATCGCGAAGTTGATAATGCTATATTAGAATATTACGCCATAAATGACGCTCCCGTCAAAAACATTCGCTTGTTCAGTTCAGGACGAGTAAAAGCTAATATTTAAAATTAATTCAGCTGCTTTATTTCAAGTTCAAAACTCTTAAAATGTAAATACATATCCA
This sequence comes from Fasciolopsis buskii, assembly GCA_008360955.1. Taxonomy (NCBI): domain Eukaryota; kingdom Metazoa; phylum Platyhelminthes; class Trematoda; order Plagiorchiida; family Fasciolidae; genus Fasciolopsis; species Fasciolopsis buskii. Next base: position 61,349 of record LUCM01008554.1, read on the forward strand.
AACCCTCGCGGCACAAATACAACATTTGTCGTTTATTTCGGTTATTCCACGTAATTTGTGTGTGACATTAATTTCCCCCAGTTCATTTCGTAAAACCACTAGATTTGAATCAACTTGTTCTGGTCTTTTTGCTACCTCACAGCACCATCTGCTTAAACAGAAAAAGAACAAAGAATATTGAAAGATCGACTGCAAAATAGTATCCTGGATAAATACGCAGAAGAAGAAAGGTTGTGAATAAAAGAACGCCACTAACTGTAGCACTCAGTCATGTCACTTGTTGTCTCCAATCATTGCTTCGGGGCTCTCGTGGACACCGACCCGGCAGTCTAACTGCACCTACACTGGCCAGTCTACTGGTGAAACTCTGCATATTTGTTTACTCTCATCGATTGGCTACCTAAGACCGAATTTCAACCATTTCTTGGCTCGAAGAACATTGTACAACGAGGCAGTCTTTCTGTGACCATGGGCAAAACACATCCCAACCACCTTAACCTATTCTGAATCACTACTTGCTCTAAAGACTGAACCGTAGGGCCTCGTACCTTATGCCCAAGCTCTGAGTTATTCAGCAAGTTTCGTAAACATTCTACTACCATCAATGCTCCAATGCTACCACTGCTACTGCTACTGCTATTACTATTACTACTACTACTGTGTCCAAACGGCCCTGTTTTGGAGCCGTGGAGCAATACCGACCTCACTGCCGCCATGTATACTCAAATTTTGACCGATAACCGGATGTCACCCCAACACCAGAGATTCCTCAACTTAGCGAATGTCAGCCGGACCTTAGGTATGCGTGAAGTCACTTTATCCGATAAACCACCATAAGGCAAGATACAACTAAACTTATCCACATTACCTTATTTTTGCCCTGCGAGAACCAGGTTTGGTTTCGAACCTTTACAGTCCTGCAATGGAAATTTACACTTCAAAGATGCAAAATCGCACTCCAAACACAAACTTCAGCGGTCTGGTGATCCAGTGAAATTGTGCAGTAGTGACCAGATATGCGGTACCCATGTATGTATGTGCGAAAACCCAAATAGGGCGACATTTTCGAAGCATATTCGTATTTTAAACGCTTTGACACAGTTAATACAGAACTTCACCGTTTTTTACCGTTACAGTACCAACAGGAATGTTAATGCTCACTTGCAAATAAAATAAAAATTCACAGATGTGCCCTACGTCAACTAGGATGCATATTAATCGTTCTCGTGATAAGGAACCTATGCTAATAGCCTTCCTTTGGTCGAACGTTTTTCTTTTCTCAGTGCTGCATGATTTCCTATCTTACCAGATATTCACGAAAACAGGCGCGCACACACACACACACACACACCTAAGTCCTAAAAGAGGACCGCAAAAAATCGCTTTTTCAGTTTGCCAACAAATCTGCCCAACTGACCATATTCGGTGACGAACCGTCGAAGTGTAACCATGATCACAGCTTCGCAATTATTTGCAAATGTAGCCCAAGCCGTTCTCATTTTGTTTATTTTTGCAAACGACATGCTTGTTCTCCTGATCGGCTGTGTATCCCAATCCCTGAGTAAGTTTAAACGCAAGGCATTTGGTATCGGAGCTCAGCCGATGGAACAGACACCGAATTCGACTAGGTTAAAGTCCCTCGAACGGATTGCACGTAGATCCAATGGGTCGCGGTGTTCACTCGACGAGGTAATGAAAAGGTATGAAATTCTTAAAGATTTGGGTACCCCGATCAGATCGTGTTGGACAACCATATTGTGGTGCATAAATTATCTCAGATAGCTGGTTGGAGACTTTCGGCGATATGATTCAAATCGCACTCAGTAAGGTTCTTTCAGTCGAAGTGTCTCGTTTACTTATTACATTTTTTTTCTTAAAATGTCATTTGTGCCAGCGAAGAAGCAACTAAAGCAATATCACATTAGTGTCAGATAAGTGATTCCCGAAACTGAAATTGAACCGTAACATAAACCATTGTATCGCCCTACCGCAGATTTCACAGGCGTCTATGTAGCGTTCATCAAAAAATAATGCTCTTCGTTCAGGTTCGACGGTAGGTGGATTCGGTAACGCGAAGTGTTTTTTTTTTCTTGGAGGTCCAGACTCCTAGGTGTTTTAACCACGACTTGTTAGTGGCTGATTTTTCGTTCACTCACCTATGAATAAAGGCAGGTTGTTCATCTGTGAATTACATGATGCTACTATTTAAAAGCATTCAACGGACTCTGGCTTATTCAGTTCCCCTTGTGTTCTCTCACCAACCCTTCGGCAATATAAGCAATCAATCTGTTTGACCAATGATTTATCCCCGTATTAGGCTAAAAATTCAGCCTTCATCGCGAACAACTACTTCCAGTGACTAAAAGGCCTTAATGCATTTGCAATCAGACCAGATGGTTCAACAATCAGTTAGCTAAAAAGCATTCATACATTCATTCAAGCAATGCCTATAGAACATGACGGTACTGCTTTGATGGTTGTAGACAAAGAAAACACAGGGTGCTCGTTATCCACTCCGTTGCAAATTTGGGAAACGGAGTTTCGACGCTGCACGGTAAATCATTTCTTGGTCAGATGAAGTCTACCGGCATCCTTGAATCATCTATTGTCATCTAAACAGAAAACAATAGAAAGCGAAACAAAAATATGGTTCGGTTATTCACCCATCATCAGTTGAATAAACCGAGTTCACTTTGCAGACGTGGCTGCTGCAAAATCAACGGGGAAAAAGAAAAAATGTTGGAATCAGGTGTCCGCCAAAGAAGGAATGCTGAGTCGTTCTAAAAATCTCACAATGGCTTGGTAGAACCAGGTTCAAACACACCAGTATGTACTATCCTGTAGTCTGCGACAGTGAATTTCCGTGTACTTTACTGGATTTTAACATTTCATGTAAGCTTAACGTTTAATTGACGAAGACGAACGAAAGCATGGAATACGGAAAACAATGAAATACCGCTTTTTGAGGCACCGATATCAACTTCGACATAAATAAAAACATTATTGGACGATAAGCTGGCACCCGAATACTCTTACTCTTCTCAGCACTTGTACACTGACTGCGAATTTTCCTCTAACTTTTGTGGTCATAAAGTAACGGCATCGAATTTTGTTTAAAAAACGGGAATCTATACTGTACACCATCGTCAGAGATAATAGTTCCTGGAATGCCGAACCTAGAAGAAAGACAATTAAGTGCCGTTATTTTAATAGTTGTGGTTGCTAGGGGCATTGGAAACATTTCGGACCATTTCGAGAGGGCATAAACGACCATTAAAAACACTGGTTGTTCACAGGTCCGGCGTAATCTACGTGGATGCGTCGTGCCCAGTACCCAGGAGGTGCAGGCAAAGTGTGCAGCTCACATTCCAGATATGCTTTGGCCGCTAGAGCATATGGCTAGCATCTGCGCACCAGGTCAACAATATTTGAGTTTATATTCGGCCAGTAGGCGTAAGATCGGAGAGCAACTTTCACACATGTGACTCCTGGATGGCTTATTTGTTCGCTGGTGGGAAACTTTGGTTCTAAGGCACTTTGTATTTATCATGCGACTGGATAATGTAAGGCAGTCAGATACGTTTGTCAGTACTTCCATCCGATGATAGAACTTCCAAATTCTGGAGTCAGGAATTCTGACTGGCCAGTCGTTATTTAAGTAGGACATATCCTGCTAGATGAAGGGGATTGTTTTGAACGTAATGGATCTGAATATAACTGGTAAATTGCGTAATGTGTCATGAAACGTTCAACACTCACAAAGATCGCTGAAATTAGGAAATTATTCTCTGGTTGATTTTGTGCATTGTGAGCAATCAAACGCGATAATGCAATATAATATGAGAAACTATCTGTGAATGTGTATTGCATGAGAAATCGTATTCTCTAAGGAAAAACAGTTTGTGGTCAACATACAATGTGAACCGGCATCCATGGAGCATTTTGCGAAATTTTTAACAACAAAAGTTGACGAGAAATCTTATTCTCCTGTCTGGCTGTATTTATTATCACCTCCGGTTAATTTTCGGGGCACACCACTTTCGGCCTACCATCGGGGAATTTGTGTAACAAAGCGGCACCTCTCCCATAATTACTGGTAGCTGTTTTAATAAGCATAGGAAGCCCAGGATTGTAATGGGTCAAGTCAAGGTAGGATATGAGAACATTTTTGGTTTTCTCCAGTGCATCTTCACATTGCGGAGCCCAAAACCACTTGGTATCCATTGTAAAAAGATCGTTCAAGGGCGCCCGTAATCACTCCTAATTCCATTCAAAGTTGTTGTAGAAATTCACCATGGCCAAGATGGAATGTAATTTAGCTTTGTTTGACGGAGCAAGCGAATTTCGGAGTGCTCCTATTGTTTCGGATCCGGATGGTGACTATTCTCGTCTATTCTAGTACCGAGATAGCTGATGTGCAGTACCAGAAATGTGCATTATTTATTTCTCAGTAGTATATTTCGCATACTGATGGATGAACAAAATTTCCCCGGAAGCACACAACCGGTTTAGCGGTTATCGCTGCTCTTCAGGTATGCGCACCCGGTATTATTCTGTTCAACCATCCACATACTAGTGCGCTGAGTTCCTTTCACAGTTTCCCACTGGAATCTGATTTGGATAGTTAGGAGCGTGAATGGACGGTAAGTCTATTTAAGAGTCACATGGTGATTCCTGGAAGGATTTTTGTCGGTCAAAAAAGACTGACCTTCAGAAAGAGGATACAAGGCCCGAAGGTTTCACAGCACTGGATGATTTTGTATGACTGGTTGTAACACTTACGAATAAGGACCAAAGAACAGAATCCAGCACACCGTGATCTTTAACCTGAAATTAGATCATGGCGTTTGCGACTAGCGGTCGATCTAATTTGTGATAACAAATGCAAGTCAATAGAAAGTCTCTTTAGATATCACGATATTGTTCGGTTTTTAAAACGCAAATGTGATAACAATACGCAGTTCACAGTTTCCAAGCCTGATTTACCGTCTCGCCATGGACTACCGTGATTCGTCCAGACTTCACGGATGTGAGAAAGCCGACCTTTATTGTCGATTCACATAGGCCATCATTTGTTCCATTAGGACATAAATAAAATCAGCTGGTTCTTTAGCAACAGTAGGTTTTTGTTCCGTTTAACATATTTGAGTCGACAAATCTACAAGTAAAGATCTTGTAGCGCAGACGTTTTACTGAGGACTCCATTCCGTGCAGCTGTGACTTTATTCGATCCGTTCAAGTCAAGTCTCGTAGCCCAATTGCTGTTAAGCTCGAGTCATATTCATTCATCTGTATCACCATGTTATCACACATGGGCCGAATGAACTTTGTTATCGACCATCTACTCATTTGAGACAAAATGGCTGCTTTGCAGGTTGCGCATGAATACCCATAGACTACGGGTACATGCTCCCACAACACAGCCCTTTCTGCATACATCGAGAATTTTTTACAGTAACTCTCCAGAAACATCCTTTTCTTTTGGCCGTTATATGCATATGTGCGGGTATATATGTTTATATATGCGTAAATATGTAATCATGGCGATGAATTTTGGGGAAATTTTCGGACGTTATCTTAGAAGATTGTTTAAGATACTTGGACGAAACGGCAATTCTGCCTAGATTTATCATATTTTCCAACAATGAATCCAAGGGTAGTGGGCAACTTCGCTCTGGAATAACTTGATTCCCACTCAGTGTTTATTTTCAAAGAAAGAAAAACAAATTTTATGGTTGAGCCTTTTGGTGTCCCAAGATAGTCATCTGTAAAACGGGGACGATGCCACGAAGATCAAAGGAGAGATGAAACCTTTGTCAATTGGCATATCAGCAACCAGTTTGCAGAATATGCACGAACCCAAGACAAATCATAACTCATTTGTATGTTGGTGTATTCTAGTCGTCTTAAGGATAGGAAAGCATATATGAAATATTGAACGCACTGCCGATGGAAATGCAAGTTTCCTATCAACTCCGTACTACATACACGGACCTTAACCTTGAAACTTCTGCAACTAGTCTTAGGCTACTGTCATTGTTGTCAGTAGTTTAGACAAACCAAGAAATACTTAAGGGAATTTGAAAGTCAACGAATGCAGCGTGGGCTGCTGTTTCGGGCTCTCACTGGTTTGGTTGCAGCTTTCCCGTTTAGCATCTCTGCATTGTCCTGTAGCTTCTACTTTAATTGATCAAATGCGGCACCGAAGCTCCAATTACGTTGGTCTCGGAACTGCAGGGTTCCTGATTCTCGTCCTGCGGGATTAGGTGCAGCTGTCGGTGAGAGGACTGAAGCAGCGTCGTGTGACCGCATGAACCCTTACTTCAGAATCACTTCAAAACTATTCGGATTTATACCGAATATGTTCCGAACTTGGTACGAACATGCCCATGTTTCGAAAGACTCGGTAAGTCCACAGTTGTTCGAATATTCTAGAGTACTACGTTTATGAACTCTTCTCCATTTTAAATTGACTGAGTTTCAGGAATTGGTTAATAATATACCAAGTAGCTGACCAGATGACACTTCCGAGCGGTCTTGACAGAAGTCCCAATGATTGCTAAATAACTTCATAAAAGTGTGAAAAATGATATAGGTTTCACTCAGCACTCAGTTATGTACAGCAAGAATCGGAGGTTGGTAGAAGGACAAGGGTCTTTGTGTGTCGAAGCGCTCCAGTGGATTTCGATTCAAACAACGGGACTGCCAAGAAGCCCGGCTTCCGCCAAGGGAATGCCGTAAAATCGCACAATTTATGCTGTTCCCTTGTACAGTTTAAAGTTCTGGTTCGTTATCTTTGAGTATTCGTGTTGGTTCTAGACATTCAGCAACCGGCTTATCCGAAGCAGTGCTCGAATCTGGTGGGAACGTCGGAAGGACAAATACGAGGTACGTAGTCGTGAATTCGGTGTGCGCAGTTGTCCTCAGTTGACAGACTTACATTAATTTGATCCTAAAAATACTGAAATTGTCAGCATACTGAGCTATAGACGAAGATTGGACTTCATCGGCCATGCACTATATATGGTTCCACCTATACTAGATCCAATCATTACAGTGCCATCCGCAAGGCCACTAAACTTACACTAATGTACTCTATTCCCGGTTAGTGAAGAAAAAAGCACAACATAGTAGATGCAGTTTACGTCTATTTGAAAAGTTCCGGAATTCTGGCTATGCAACTTGTTTTCCTGTTTGATGTAGTATGCGAAGTTTGAAAGCCGTCAAATAAAGAGAACGTTCTAGTTTAATTAACAAGTTCACTATATTTCGTGTTCATTCACTAGTGATATCATAAGGAAGATAGTCTTTGCGGTTCCCCCCCCCCACTACAGAAGAGAGTTATTCCTTGGAAATCTCAACCAGGGCCTCCATTATTCCACAGCGGTCAGCTGAGTAGCGATATTTTTTGAAGAAGTATATCAGAAATCCAATTCCATTTAATAGCTTAAATCTTATGAATGATATGCAAAATTGCTCCAGCACTCTATTTACATGACAAAGCTTACCATCCACAAGGTAATGGACTCTACAAGAGTGCATATTTTCAAATGCAAGCGGATCAAAGTGTTTGGGATACAAATGCTTTCAGACAAAGTCCAAAAAGGTGTTATCACAATGATCCCAATTTAATTAGCCTTTCTAGTGTCTCTCGTGACATCGGCATGCTGGTTATTATCAACGGTCTCCTCTGTTACACTGGTCTCATCATATAAGCATGTTATCATGGCCGATAGTTTGTCCAACTTGTTTCATCACTAACAGGATTTACGAATTTTGACTCAAAAACCAACGGTTTGTTACGTTGGAAGCTGCAATTTACCTCTGAGAACACTAAATACTAGAAAGCGACCACTGAAAAACAATGATTGAAACGTACTTCACGAGTAAGTTTTTTCTCTAATCTGGACAAATTTTTACGACGACAAACTCGAAAACCTCACAGTTGGATGTGTCCTTCTACAACGAATGTGAGAGAGATTTGAGGTACTTCTGGTTCAACACGGGTCAGAGAACCGTGAAAGATATGAGATTTACATTGATACGGAAAAGTTACAACACTATGGAGTGAAAAAATCAAACCAGAAATGATATCGGGGTAGAAAATAAATTCTCCCATTGCTCAACTTGTGGTTCATCAAAAAAATAATTCTAATTAAATTAATTCTATGGAGCAAATGAATTTAAAATGTTTGAAAATACAAAACGGAAGCATAACTGAAATCAAACAAACGAAAATTCCGTGCAAGGTGAGAAATGCAAGATTTCAAGATTGATATACTGTACGCCTAATTACTGTTCCGCTAGACTGATGGAAATAGCAGGGTTCAAGGGGGCACATGCTTCGTTGGGTTTCTTGTCCGTGAATGTTCCAACTCACGCATAACTCGCAGAACCAGTTCTTCTTGAAATGGTTTACTGACTACTTGCACACCCAGAGGTAAGCCTAGTGTATCTGATTGATAACGGAACAACGATTCATAGCAGCCTTCTTTTCTTTTCTTGGCTTCTTCCATCGCCCGGTTTGCTTCTTCAATATCCTGTTGATTTACGTGATCTATTGGAACACTACCGGCCGGATAGTCCACCAAATTATACAGCACGGTGTAAATGAATGAAGGAATTTCAAAATACGCTGGCATATCGATAGACGGAGCTGGGTATATCGACACAGGGCAGATTAGTGCATCTAGCGGTCCAGCTTCAGCCCATGCCTTAGCGTATTGACTACGGTAGGCAACAATCTCAGACGCCAGCTGAACGGCATCACTTGGTTTTTGGAAACCTCGAACATAATAACCCAGAGCCATGGGTGGCCCAACAATATGTCTAGTCAACTTGTCAAATAAAGGTAGACAGTAACTTGGAATCAAAGAGGCGATTTTCATTACACTAGTATGCTTGGATAATGGTTCCCAGGCCAGAGATATCCCTGTCGAACTTCCTCCATCAACGCTCATTGCCCTCAGACTGAGTTGCATTGCCCTGAATGGATCTGGTGTATCAAATTTGATCATCCGGTGTCCTTGTTTTGCAAGCAAATTCACTGCCTGTCGAACGGCACGGCGGACTGCGGGGACTGTTTTCAACAAACTGGGATGTTCGAATGTTTCGTAGTAACCTATTGTTAGGTTTGCCTTATCCTTGCCCTGATAAGCTTTCTCATTAAACGGTAATGGGGGAACAGTTGGATCAAGGGAAAACATGCTCGGTCTCAGAAGCGTACGCATCATTTCGGCCAAGTCATTAACTCGACGAGCCATTGGACCAGCAGAGAGGCGAATCATAAATACCGAATTCTCGTTGAGGCGTGTGATACCTTGGGTGCTTAGGCGATGTGCTGTCGCTTTCAGTCCCACCACACCGCAGAAATGGGCTGGGATACGGATACTTCCACCGATATCGGTGGCCAAACCTACGATCGAGCCGTGCCTACAGATCAATACACCTTCGCCACAACTACTCCCCCCCGGTTCGTGCTTTACTGAGTGTGGATTGGTCATACGTCCCGTAACTGGATTAAAGCCACTTGTAGCTAGTGCCAGCTGAGATGTGGCAGTAAGAACGAACGGAATCACACCTTCGAGTTTCAGTGCTCGAACCAACACGCAATCATCAAGCGCAGGTTGATTGCATCTTTTCAATAGTCCGAAAGTGGCATCATAGCCTCTGACGGAGCACAGCTCCTTCAAACTCACAGGAATCCCGTACAGTGGAGCAACTGTGTCATTTTGTTGTATTCTGCCGTTCAGCTGGTTTGCTTGATCGTTTGCTTCGACGATCAGCTCACACACTCCGGAATTGCCGGAATCCCAAAGTCGTAAGACTTTAGCTTGAAATGCGTGCAACAAATCTGACGGTGTGAGAGAACCAGAACGTAAAAGCAACTGCAACTTTTCAGGGTCGCACTCGGTCAAGAATTCAGTTGTCTCACGCGTCACATCTGAAATCACGGATTTAACCAAAAGTGTTTTCTGTGCAATCTGTTTCCGTTTCACTGACAAGCGACGACGCAATCGGTAACAGTTGATCGATTGTAATCCAAGGTGTACACAGATAAGTGTGAAAGTGACGACAATGCAAGTTTTCCGTGAAAATTGCCCGCACACCCTCTGGGTGAAAAAGTAAGCCAAACTGACCAGCGTTTTCCACTGCTCATTGAAAAATAAATAAAGTTGCTGAACCCTGAAATCACAAGAAGTAGGACTTGTCATTTTCATTGCTGTTTTGATTCAAAATCAATCAACCCATAGAAGTTGTATACCAGCAATATGTAATTACATGTTACACAAATTGGGTCGGCAGGCGGAATCAACGCTTAACTGAACATTAAGAAAACACTGAGGCATCGTACAACTCAATTTCTTAGATATTCGACTCCAAATTGCCCCTAACGAGTCCACGTCTCATTCTAGAGGCCTTGAACATGCCCCGGCGATGATTCCCAAAATGGATTGAACAATTGTTTAAAGGTTTTATGGTTTTTGCGACAGCAGTGGTGATAAAAAGATTGACTATAACATGTAGAAGCAGATATTGTATTGTCACCAAGCACGGTTTGCTATTCTTGTTCTCCCCTTCTCTGTGGAAAAAGAGATCAAAACAAACAGTCCATATAGCAATCCAATCACTGAATTAGGTTCTCAGGGTTTCCAAGCAACGATGGCACAAACTAAGAAGCTGAGAAGCCCAAACCTATACCAAAAGCGATATTAACTTCATACCTGACTTCCCCTTTGATTCTTCCAGCCTTGGCCAGCTAGTGCAAAACGGCACTGAAAGGCGAACAGTGAACAGTCTTATTCACGAGGTGTTTAAATCACCGTAGGCGATTACCTCTGTCAGTGGGACTGTGCGCACGCAACGCACGACAAAGAGGCCCAAGAGTGGTTACCCGATTTTCCCACCGGACCCAAGCAATGGTGCGGAAATACCGTTAGTGGGATAAGGAAAGCCACGGACTACACTGAGCCCGAGGGGTGTTTGGACAGTAATTGGGTGGCGTCGTTCTATGCTTTCCAATCTCTTTGTGGTCAGTAGCTTCGCACATTTGACTCCGTTTGACATCGTCCAATTCTACCTAACGAACAACGGAAGTACCCAAGCTACTGAATCTTACACCTTCCGCGGTAGACAGAACCATCAGGACAATGATGATTTGAATCCTGGCATTATTTAGCCTGTGTGTTAAGATTACCTGTTCCCACGAACGCCTCAATAATGTTGCGACCATCTGTGCGTGTTTTTCTGACTTCTTGCATATCTAAATGGAGTTTGTTAATCCCAATTCGTGTTTACTGAACAGCGGTGGACCGCGCAAATCGCATCCTGTTTTGTAGAAAATGCATCGAATGAAGGACTCGCTAAGTATTTCGACCAGACAACTCTATGAAATAAAACAGTATCTTGTTTTGTGGGTCCCAAAAGTGGGTATTCATTTTTAAGGATATACGTCTACTTAGGTTGTACCTAGTAATCGTTTTTGTTTGTTCATCCACCGTGAGTAGAAACAGTTGATTTGCTCATTCTGCGGCTTACACACCATTATGTAATATGTATTTGCGGCCAATCTCATTGACTGAGTTGCTGGGACGAATGACATCCTGTTCCTTCAGTGAGACTAATTCAGTCGTCATATACGCCGAAAAAAGAAAACGACTGATACGGATATACAAGAACTGTGTGACGCATATTCTAGGGATTTGCCAAACATTGAATTGCACAAATTTGGAGTTGCTTCTCTTCCTTAACTACCAACCTTTTTGCCTTCATGAAATGTTTTCATCTGTGTGATGTCTCGTAGCACTTCTGTCGATTTTCACGCTCCTTGTTGACCGGCTGCATGTCACGTTGAGAGCTGCCCAAACCAGAAGGATAAAGCTTCATAGATGACTATTAATTTTTGACACTGAACTGAACTGAGACAAACACGGAGGCTTGATTAAGTGCTGGCAGAATAAGTGGCACTGTAGCCACCGAACTCACATTTACGAAAGTGTGCATGAGGTCTAAAAAGTAGCCCCATCAAATGACATTGGATTTGATATTTATTTTACATCTCTTGCGATCATTATATCCACTTGTTTACAATAGACCCCCATTTGTTGTGTTGCCACTAATCGGTTAGTAAAGCACCAAGAAAAAACAAAGACAGCAACAAACACAAGTTTGTTAAGGCCTACCCTCCTCATTAAGAACTTCAAACGGCATTGCGGTAGTAATCCTGAAACTGAAAAGTCCCGCCACTCAAGGAGTTCTTACAGAGCTAAAACTCTGCCAATAAATTGAGCCACCTATGTTTATTGTTGTGGTAACTTAAAAAATCGGTTATCACTTCAACCACATTATTGAAATATGAATAATTGTCTATTGAGCACGTGTCTTCGTCGAAAACAAACTGGATCAATAAAAAATAGGTCACAGCAACATTCAAGGAGAATCTTGGAAGAACAATGAGTAGTCGGTATGATAAACCGAAGTTGAAAGCCATCACACTAGAACGAACATAGGGAGCATTGCATCAAAACACACAAAGACACGCACATGATCACCTATGGTGTCTCCTCTCCCTTCAAACTGAAACAAAAGAAAGTAAAAAAACTTACAAATAACTAAGCTCTTAATTGCACTTGCATTCGTCTTGAGCTGGATAACTCATTAGATGATTTTTTTGTTTGGTGTTGCACTAGTAAAATATTATCAGATCCGAAAACAAAACCCCGATTAAAATTCCTAACCGAAAATTATTCCGCCAAACAAAAGAACAGGTTTTCATCCTTGTTGTTTTTTCTCTTGGTGCCCATTCGCAAATCAAACCTAACCTTATGAAAATCAGCTGGCCTTAATAACACAGCTAACATTCGACAAACCGATCTGGCTGTAAAAGAGGGACAGAGAAACGCATCCAACAGCGAACAGAAACGACGCGAAATCCGTTGAGGCCAGGGTAAGCTAGTTTTGCTTAAACATGTACTTCCATGGGTAAAACCAACAAACAGAAGCACCTGGTTAGAAAACTGTACAGAAATTGTGCATATGGTAAACTACGCTGGTGTGAAATTCCGGCCAAAATTTGGAGCCTCCTCCCAGAAAATTGTCAAGAAATGCATACCTTGGCCTAGGTTGGAACAAAATACGCGATGATCAGTGCCTGTGATTTCGCGTAAGTGCATGCGAATAATAATGATGCCTCTCTGTCTCTTGCTGAAGACTCACAGGACAACAAATCTCCTAGTTAACTGAACTGGATATGAAACTAAACCAGCGATTGGATTTATTTTGGACGCATCTGCACCAACTGCAGTATTTAGTGTCTCAAACCGCGTAAACGTGGTCATGCGGGCATGAAGTATTGTCAGAAGAAGAAGACCTTCGAGGGATGTTTCTAAATTTCTGACCCGGACCAAAAGACCCTGGAACTGCGCGGCTAGGTTCCTGGGATAAATTTTGCAGGCTTTGTCGTTGCCCCGTAGGTTGCTCTATGTTAACAATATTCTAACCACAACCTGCTTCAGAGGATGGAGTACATTGGGCGCTTCTATATATATCGGCAGAAGAACAGAAAAACCGTGCAACTCTGTGCCACTGAGAAATCAATATAGAAAAATATCAAAACGAATGCAATCCAAAGGCTGTTATCTTAATTAGGCTCTACGTTGGATTCATTTAGCTTGTGATTTACCTGACTTGGAAGTGGATGTTACTGGTAGCTCACCCGCGGTGTGGAAAGAGTTTGGTTCGGGTTTTTCAAGCCCAGGATCATTCATTTTATGTAGCTCAATTGCCATGTTAGGTGTGCTACACTGGAGCTAAACCAGTTGGAGAGGCTAGTTTTGAAGTCCACCTGATAAAATTTTCATAACTATATTGAAGCTATTTTAAGATTATTCTGATATACGCCAAAAATATTTCTAATTAACTAAAAACTTGTCTCTGTCACGACTTGGCAAGCTGTAGAACAGGGCACAAATGATCCGCGCATTTTAAGGGAATTACTTGCAGATTTGTCCGTATAAAATAATTCGGTTTTGATTTAGCTTTGAGATGATTTGGAAAGTGGCAAAGATTTCGTTCGATAGTCATTCCTGTGCAACGGGGAACCGAAATGTGTGCTAAGTAAGCTACCCCTTTCCAGACAACAGCAATATTTTTACTGCCTCTACGAATCCTCTGAAGCCGGTAGGTCAGAGGAAATCAAAAATTCCTATCATAATTTTACATGGCTTCCTGCGGGAAACAAACAGGATGGTCTCGTGCTAAGAGTAGAAGATAAATGTTAGATCAGGTGGGCTGTTCTCGAGCGAGGCTCATAAGAAACTCTATCTCAGAGAGATTTTGCAGTTTCTCACCTAAATGGGGTCTATTCTGGGCTCCCTCTCGAATTGGTTGGGAGCTAGTATCCACCTACGACATCCGCTTGATAAGCACAGGCCATAGTGGGGCTGATTCTGCCTCAGTAAACAGTTTGGAAGCACTGTTTGACCTGACAAAACGCAAAAGTGAACCCGCCTCAAATCCTATGGGGATTGGAAGTCGTTTTTCCGGGTTAAAATTCCCTCATCGGTTTTATGATTAATCAGAGAAACAGAACGAAATGGACCGCCTGAGAGTCCCTGTTTTCCGAGTCTGTTTGGTACGTATGTCTTTATTCGACTACAGTGTCATCTATATATGGGAAGATACAGTGTAATCGGAATTTGATCCTCCGCAACTTCCTCGGATTAAGCCCAAAGCTGCATTCAGGAGTAAAGCCAGAAATTCGGCATAGTGATGGGATTAAAGCACAGTTTGCTTAACGCTTGTCGTTTTTGTCTAAACGGAAATTTAGTCACTCCTGTTGACATTTCCCATCGTGGTATCAGTATTACAGGGTACCACTTCCACTGGTCCTCAACTGTGAGTTTATGATGGACTAGTGTTAGCAAATATTGCTTTATTGTTCAAACATTTTTAAGTACTTTGCGGATAAAAGGATGAATCATTTTGTTAGATAAGTGTGTCCGGACTAACAAATGTCCCAGATAGTCCAGATAACCAAAAACGATCTACCAGGAAAATTTACTTGTAACGGACTTATGTATAAGATGAACAGAAAACAAACAGTACATGAATAAATGTAGAATTGCTAAAACTGAATTGTATCGACTATTTTCGTTTAATGGTCAATGTGCATCAGCGCTTGTTTAGGCGTTGACTACAAAATAACAATAAATTCAGGACATATCTCTTTAGAGAGACTGCATAAATAGAAAGCTCATGCATACGTTGACGGTGATCAAATAATCGCAATAGGAAATTGATTTCACTCGCACCGAGAATAACTTACGTCATCAAAACTTGAAAAACAGTTTCTAGGCTGACGATAGAAATGTCGAAAATCGTCAAACGCTTGACAAGTTGAGACAGCACATTTTATTAATTCTACTCATGTGACTTGCGTGACTTTATACAATTTGGCAAAAATCGATTGCAGCTTTGGAATATTTCACGCTATTTCCGGTTGGAATATTTACCGGGCTAATATCACGCCACTACTGGTTACTAACTGTCGTCTGACATGACTTTCCCAAGTTGATCCAGTCAGTCTGGTAATTTAACAAAATGTAAGTTTCAAACTGGTGAAATAATCCAATCTTATCGAGGAATAACATTGAAAAAAAATAATGCCAGAAAACACCACTTCCCATGATCGAATCAAAGCTAACAAAGTCACGTGGTCTACAGAAAGAGCTGAGAGGCAGGAACAATCCCGCCTAAGTAACTACATCTATTGAAAGTATCAACACATCACATTCATAACGGCACAGTATTTTCAGGGTGCAGGAAATAAAGGCTGCATAAAATTCACGCCATTCATAATATACACAGTAAGATTTTTAATCGTCACCAACTTTAGTTCGTTCGATTCAGTTCAGTTTGGTTCGCCTTTCACGAACTTGAACACTGTGCCAGCGAGATTGATCCTGCTATGCGATTCAACATGATCCTTGCGGACGGAAGATACCCAAGGAAAGTCGGTATTCAAATACAATGCTTTCAAACATTGTTTGTGTATTTCGTTAGCAGTGTAGAGATTGCTTTTAGCGTATAGGATCACAGTTAGAAAAGACTGAATTTCAATGTATTGTGGTAATTGGGACTTTTTAAGCATTCTCGAATACTGGCTGCCACGGCATACGCTGTCTTCTTAAATGAGGCAGTTGGAATAAGGTGGAGAAACTGTAAGAAAAATTTATTCTACTAGGTATGTTGTTCTCAAAAGTTTTGTGCACGCATTAATTCATTCTTTTGGTAAGAGGCAATTAGCAACAAGCAGCAAAGGAGCACTCAGACTGCCTATAACCAAGTAGTGCGACGGTCTGTGCGAATTCACCCGTGCCTCAGACATAAGCGACATAAGCTGTCAGCCGAATGAGCGAATGACAAGAACAACGAAGTGGTCTGGGACATTCCAAGGTCCACACAACGCAGGCGCAAATGGACTGCCTTGGACCGTGTATGGATACGACACATCCCTATGCCAGTCATCTTTTGTACAAGTGTGAGCCGGATTTGTTCTCACTAATACGTTCATGAGGTCAGACATATCCACGTAGACAGGGGTATTTGGAGATCTTAGGCAATGTGATGAAATGCTGGAATCAACGGGGTACTTGCACTCGGAAACTGTCTGGTTCTCTATAGTGTAGTGAGTTTATGTGCAAGTCACGTGATGCAGTCCGATACAGCTTCACGCTAGCCTGCTCAAACATACAACCAATAGAAACCATGAAGAAAAGCGGTCGTGAAATCCAAACATTCTGCGAAGGAGACTGGACAGAACGCATTCCACCAATCGGAATACTTCTGACATTGTAAATAAATCCATGAATTGTAAATATCACTCCAACTTGTTTCGGTTCTGTTGTGGTCTTATTGAATTCATTCGCATAGCTTAGGTCGAATTCAATTCAGTGCTTAAGGGTAACATGTAACTGATCGTTACCTTGGCTTACCGAATTCCGTGTAACAATTACGAGTCCAAATATTACAATAAGACATAACAACTTTGCTTCCACTTTTATTCAGTTCGCGGAAGTAACAACCAAATCCAGGGTACAGTAATACACGATTGATGGATGTAAAAACTGAAGCCAAACTGGAACAAACATTACGATTTTGTGCTCTGAGTTTTGCTCCTACATCGCTGAACCTAATAACAATGAAAAAACAAGCATGAAAAGCTAGAGAAAGACGCGAACATTTCGAATGTAATGGCGTCCCTGACGGAAACATTTAAATGCACACTTGAGGTCTCCAAACATCTCATTAAGGGGTCTAGTGGACCCCAACTCTATGGTCCAACGCTACCCAGTCCGGACAGTGCACTGGTTTGGGTTTTCACACACTTCCATCACATTGTGGACTTTTAGCAGCTCTTGGCAATTATATTTTTCAATTGGCAGAAACCAAATGATACTTCTGAAAGCGGATGAACATCATCTGCAACCCTGTGGCTTGGAATGACAAAAAAGACGTCCTAACGCCAAATTTCGATTATTAACGAGTTGATCAAATATTTTAGTGAAGTATTTTGCACAATCAAAGGTGGCCATCTCCAGAACGCTACACAGCTCGCTCCTTAGAACGGACCTGGTGGAGTGACCCTTCAACCTAATTAAGAGCCTAGAATTACCCCAATCGGCCCTCCCTAAAGTGTCGCAAAAACAGTAATAATAATACTAATAATGACGGTAAAGAATAAACGTAAATTCCGATAACAAGTCAGATGTTACTCGTCATGTGTGACCACGAGTCGCTTGCAACATGTAAGATTGAAAGCATATGCGTGAATCGGTGATTCGGCCACAATCGGAACTGGTAAGACTCACCTGATACACCAGAGGGAAACACTAAATCGGATTGGTTTTTCGTCAGCTTTTTTACCTGCCTGTAAACTACAATCTGTATGTTGATTGACATAAGCATGAACCGTGTTCCCCAGTCGCTTGGATCAAGGAACATGTCGGCCTGATCATGTGCGGACTGTTATTGCCGTTTCAGTTGGGGCTGACCGCAAGGTGGGGTAGTGCAGGCGATGTCACGTGGCAATACTGTTGGGCTATCGCGTTGGTGCCTCCTGTCTCGTTACCCAAGCGAATGACCTTAAGGCGATCAATGGATACAGTCACGTGCTTCCCATTCATTCAGTAGCACAAAAGTGATCGCGTCTCTCTATCACCCTCATATGGCCGCTGCCCACACTTACAAGAACAATCACACGTTGACAGCCCTGCAGAGACGTAAATACACCTACAGACGAATCATACGTGATGCTAACTGTTGAGAGTACAAGACCCCGTCAACATGGTTCACTCCATCTACAACAAATTAGTCCTCAAGTAAGCAAAGAGTCCTGACGTATACGAACTCGGAAGTTAAAATCCCGATGTCAGGTTTCAAAGCTGACCTAGGAGAACGGTCGAGAGGGGCTAAACCTAGTTAAGACTGTCTGAAGCAGCGAGTGAAGCTTTGAGTTGCGGGTGACAACGCTTCACCATGCCGTAAGCGGCAGGATGATAAGCAGTGGTACGTGAACGGTGGCAACCTAAAAAACGGAGTATATCTAAACAGCTGGGTTTCAAACTGTGCTTCGCGTTCAGTCGTCGCCGTGGCAAAAAAAACCATACAACTAAACCCATCTTTCCATGGGTTTATGCGTTCGCAAAAGATTTTGGCCAGCAGGTGAATCGGTCAACGTAAATCATCTACAAGTATTGACGGGACCAGCGATATTTATCTGGAGATGAGAAAAGGTCTGTTGCTGTTTCAAACTGACCAATTACAGAGACTCTGTGCCATATTTCGGCAGCTCCAACCAACAACAGTCCACATTTCTTGGACCAAGAACAAAAACGGGGAATCGCCAACCGAAGCCGGCGCCCAAACTATCTTCTTCACACTTCCTCGTCAGGTCATCGCTCAGCCGCCGCATCGCTACTTCCAGCCTTGCCTAGCACGAGCAAAAAGAGCACGAAACGGTAGAAGATGGTCGGCCTACGCAGTACGTGCCCAAGCCACCTAAAGCAACGCAAAGCGATTATCTAAATCAAAGAACGAATGTCTAAACCCAAGGCAAGACGACGCACCAAGTCATTACTCACTCGATGTTCCCACCGGACACAAGAAATGCGTCGTGACATAGGTGGCCGAAAACAGATAGTTGCCGGGCATCTTCAACACGGATAGTCCGAGTCTTGTGACCATAAAGCGGAACACTGCGAACTACAGCATTGTACATCCTTTCCTTTAGGAAAAGCCTAATATCTTGGAGGCGCCACAAGTGTCACAGGTTCACGAAGCTACTCTGGCTTTTCTAATTCGTGATGTGACCCCAGCCTAACACCTCCGCCAGGTGTGATCAGACTGCCGAGGTACTTGAAGCTACTGACCACTTCTAACCAACCACCACAAAAGGTATGTGCAGACAGACCACTGCCAGTCTTGAGAAAGTACCATACATTTTGAAGAAGCAAAGGACCTACTGTATCTGGACACTTCAATCACCAAGCGGTCCAACGCTTGTACGTTGAATTGCCTGTGCATTGTCAGCCAGCAGGGCGATATCATGAGGATACTTGCAAGTCAAAATCTCTGTTCCTTTGGAGGAGTTCAACATTGCCTTCTAAAAGACCAGATACCGCGTTCTGTAGAACATCTTCTGTGACGAAGTTTAAAAGTAATGGGGATATAGAGCAGCCTTGCCGTACTCCACTGGCGACGACGAAGTGTGACGAAAGCTGGTCATAAGCTCTAACCTGACCTGACGTATGATGGTACAACTCTCTGAGGACTGACGCATACTTCTCAAGTACTTCATTTCTCAACAAGCAGTGCCGTGGTGCAGACCTATCAACAGAGTCTAAGAATGCTATGATCGTTGGTCATTGGGGAAGTTAAACGGTGCTCTAACACCCTTCGAAGGATGGAGATTTGATCGATGCATCCACGACCAGCGAGAACCCCAGCCTATTCCTAACTATTGTGCCCTTCACGGGTGCTGTAAAACCTGTGACGAACGACGGACGAAAGCAGATTTGATGCTATTTTGGATTAAGCTAATACCCCTATGGCTATCGCAGCCACTACACAACCCTTATTTAAAGATGGGACAACAATGGACTTCCCCACAAGGAGCGGATTTTCTTGAAGTTCCGGACCTTCAGGAATAAAACGTGAATTTTTCTAGCTAGTTCCATTTCTCCATCGTTAAATAGAGCTGGAGAAATGAAATCGAAGCCCGGAGCTTTATGACGTCTCAAGGTTCGGATTTCTCTGAGGACCTATCCGTCAATTGTTGGATCTGTTACGACAGGCCACCAGACGCTTGACGTGATAGCTGCGGAAGTACTGACACTGGAGGCCAGCTAAATTATACTTGAAATTGCTCCATCCATCGTACAAGAGGCCACTGCTGATTGTGAGCAGGCAAACCGTCAGGTTCCCAGTTCGTTTCGATCACACCCAATGATTTCCTACCAGAAGCTCGGATGAGGTGAAACCGCTTGAAGGAATTTCTTACGGCGACAACATGTTCCATCTCCAAAGCTCGCTGAGACCAACAGACCTCGCGATCCCTACGCACGTTTTCAAGGAGTTCACGTATCGTTACGAGCCGTGCCTCATTGTACTCGTTACCATCCGGGAGTGGTTGGCGTGCGTCAAGAAAGCCCAGAGACTCGGCAGAAATCCAGTGTATCCCAACGTGACGGCCAAGGCCACAAATATCTGAGGTATCAGAATTTAAGGAATTCTTGATAAGCGATTAGTTATCATTGATGTTTTGAGGTGGGGGTAATCCTAGCTTTCCAGGCAATATGGTTTGAAAGATTGGTAGTCGAGTTGGATCAGATAGCTTATCACAGTTTAAGCGATGTTGCAGCTTACGTTTTGAGCACTCAGCAAAGGACATGGACAGCTTAATGCAATCTGATGTGTGGTCGGATTCGAGAGGAGTGTGTCCAGTATGACTGACAGTCTTGTGAACAGCCCCGCTATTTGTAGCTAGTAGCGACGTAATTGAATTTGGTTCACCGCTGACTCGATCAGGGAGGATACCAGGTGGCGTACCGACGATTGGGAAGTCTGAAGTTCGTGTTAGCGAGAATTAATCAATGGTTTGAACACAAAACCAACAACCGTTGCTCGTTTTCTGAACGACAGGAATCGAGACCAAACGGCCTCCCAGATGAGCCTCATTCAAGGAGAACCGACCTACTCTATTATTTATGTCTTCGGCCAAAATCACGATACCAACCCGCTTGCTGTGTTTAAGGGATAGAAAGTATTCTTGATTGCATCTGAGTTGCAATCTTTTGGCGCGTGCGCTGAGAGGACAAACAAGTTGCGTCTATCAGAGCGACCACTGTTTACTTTGAACGAACCTCGAAGTCTCACTGTACATAGCCGGCTATCGACTGGGATCCAGCCAAGTGGTGTGGCCTCATCCCTTTCACTGAGAGCCACTCCAACACCATCAAGACCATAAACTGTAGCCTCGGATACCCCAGAGAGACGCAGACGAAAACTTCAGAGAAGGACTAGATAGGGATATCAGTCGGATAACGGAGCTGGAGTCTTGAATACTAGTCTCTCGAGTACAGCAAACATTGATGGTTGGGTTCTCCAGTGGACGAGGTGAATACCACTACTGACCTACACGCACTGGCGTTCGCACTTTTAATGTGGCTAGTTTGAAGTGGTATCGAGGATGAAGAAGTTCATCAGTCGGCGGAAGTGGGTTCGGTGAGGTTTGGATGCCGTCTGAGGGAGAACGTGAGAGAAGAGTTGGAGGAATTATTCCAGTGAGACTACCACTAGTATGTCCGACTGAAGTTCCCAAAGAATGTGAGGGAATAGGATGGAGATGAGAATAATGCGATTCAATCGGGGGAGGCAAACAGTTATTTACGGTGGAAGCTGGCTTTTATGAATGAGAAAAAAACGAGAAACGGCTTTCCGAAGATCATTCATTTTCATGATTGTATGCGTTGTGAGCTGTTGGACTGGTCGATCGCCCAGTCCCGATTAGATCTTTTTATTCCAGGATGCATCTCTAGTCTATGCACAGCCAAGCGCTTTGTGCAGGACAGCAGAATCATTCTAGATGAACCGGTGGCCAGTTGGTTGGTTCATACGCCTTTTCTGGAAAACCTTGTCTGGTTAGTGGAGCATGACAAGGGACAACGACCCTATTTAGTTGGCGGGCCACACTCACCACGTCACTGTGCCACCAGGGGGCTATTGTGATATATTTTAGGGAGAATGCTTGCAAGGCGATAGCCCACCACGCCCTCGACACTGCCGCTGCTTGTCAGCGGCCACTTATTCGGTGGGCGTGAGCTTACCTTATTTGCGGCTAACCACCTTGATGGCCCCCGTTCCGTTATCTGAGACGTGCCCAGTGGTGTGCACCTCTGCCCTTAATTTTCTCTATGAAGGTTTATGACTTTGTTTACTGTCACATCATTTCGTTTTGTACCCTCAGGTATACCCGCCAACCCGCATCCCTTTTCTTATTAGCTATGCGCATTGGCAGTCAGGCTTACTCTCATGGTTTTCCCTATACGATGTAGGCGTGAAAATTCCCTTGTATTTTGGCCATATGTCTTCCACACCCTCATAAATTTGTTTTCCAGTGTAGTACAGATTACTTAATTATTAATTCATCGTTCCATGCCTGAAGTGATTAAACCACTGAAATAGAACGTCATTCATCTGGATCCGAATGTCAAGGCAGCAAGGTCCAGATAGTGAAACAAACGTCTAGTTACTGGGTCAGGGTCGTTGGGAAGATCAAAGGTCATCGCTAATGACATATCTGTAATTACAGAAGAGTGCCATCGATTCCGCGCACACACTGACGACCTCACTTAGACTGGTGAATGCAAGCTTCCGATCTAGACCTCAAATTCAGTGGTCTGAACCTTGCGAAAACCAACAACGTGAGGTACCTACAACGTAGATTTTCGAAATCATGGAAACATCAACTCTTCGATATCGTTTTCATAATTGCGATAACTAAGTCCATGAACGATGGACCATGTCCTTTTCTGAATCTAGCATTTTACTGGACATGCTGGAACAAGGTCTTCTGGTGCAGCCACTGTAGAAAAGCTTCTTCTGCCTTACTCTGAGCACCGCTTTCCGTCAGTTATCGGCAGGCTGAAATCTGTCAAAATAAGAACGGAGTTTATATTTGCCATTAGGTCACTCAGTGCTTGATGCAACCAATGATCTTTGTTCTCATCTGATAATGGAACTCTGCAAGTGCTCATGAATGTTATCCCCTTGACTATTCGTTATGGGTGTGACTGCCCACGCCAGCATGTTCAAGGTAGAAGCTTAACCTCAGACTTTGTGTAACAAGCCCTGTTTTATGAAGAATACCAATCCATCCAATAAGCTTTCACTTTTTTATCTTATGTGTACCTATGACAACAGCAATGTACTCCTTGGGGAATGCGGTCATTGTCAATCAACCTCATTTTAGCTATTGTTGTAATCTTTGACCTGGTCTTATAGGCTACTTCGATGAATTCCATGAACTCGTTCCTGATACTGCACCCGTTTTTGTACACCATCACCGAATCGATAGAGTCGTTGGTTCTATTTTACATCCTTATGACAAACTTCGTCTCGGAGAGAGCGCCCGAAACGTTACTCCGATTTTTGGCGGTGCATTGCTGCACTATTCACCCTTCTGCGTCCCTTTAGCCTCAATCTCAACACTGCCATTATCGTTGGATGATCCCTTAAGCGGCATTCCTTCGCGCAGTACGCAAAAAAATTCCCCAACCAAATGTACTTTGACGTTCCGTTTGTTTGCATTTCAGGATATAACTACTGTCGGTCATCTCCGAAACTCAGTCTTCCTTGAGATTGAGAAATACTACCCACGGCAGTCGAAACGCCGTGTTATTAACATTATATCATTCATTTGTCTTTTCTCGCGAAATGTGCCACTCAGTGTGGGAACTGGGAATTCCGTCAGGTTTACGGATGTCAGTGATCAACCAAGCAGAAAAGGCAACGTACTGCTCGAATGTCATGAAATGAGGAATCTCAATGTAGTCATGAATTTTGTCAACTGTTAGGGTAACGCATCAATTTATGAGATCCAACTCATCGTCATATTTTGCAACTTGCAGCCGGAGTTCCATTCAGCAGCACGTCAGAGGATCACTGCCTTGCAAATAATATTTGGTTATTTATCCTCTAACTGGTACATCGGAATGCGGTCTTATCCCATGTTCTACCCTAGCCTCCGTAAAATTTTGTTATGTGGAGTCAGATTTACTTAATTTCATCTGATTTCATTGATCGACCTGGAAACATGTAATCCTGAAATCGGGGCACCATTAGCGCATCGTCTTTTGATCTTGGATATCTGACACGTAGGTTAATTCATTAAGTCAAACGTAAAAAATGATCCTTGTAATCTCCTGACTGCATAACAGACATGAGCCAATGATGCATACTTGGCTCTACATCATTGCTTATTCGTTGACGGAGAGATGAAAACCACAACTTGCTGCAGACTCCAAAGAAAGAAAATCTTCGAAATCAAAATTTATTTAGAAAATCAGCGTTATCAGACTCAACACCCAAGGGAGAGCGAGACTAACATGCCGATACGGATCATTTCGGACTACCCAGTTCTGGTAACCTAAGTACTCCGTGCAAAGCAGTTGAAAATGCGCAATTCAGAATTGGGTATTGT
This sequence comes from Fasciolopsis buskii, assembly GCA_008360955.1. Lineage (NCBI taxonomy): Eukaryota > Metazoa > Platyhelminthes > Trematoda > Plagiorchiida > Fasciolidae > Fasciolopsis > Fasciolopsis buskii. The sequence continues at coordinate 86,109 of LUCM01008554.1, forward strand.
GAAGGTACTTAGAGAACTTGTCGTCGTTTTTGATGTCTTACGGAATTAGTATAACCGGATTTTCCGTAGTCTACGCAGTCTTGAACTTGTGACGACTGTGATTGTAATCCCCCCAAACGTGACAGAGACAAATACGCCTTTTGATCTCAGGTATCATTGTTTCTTAATCACTGGTGCTTCTGTTTGGTTGGTCTCTTTATTTTACTTCCTTTTGTTGTATACTTGGAAATGCCTTTTGGAACATCTCCCCTGTTTCAGTATCGCCCATTCTACCAAAAGTCACCGTAACTGCATTCTTGTCAGGTAAAGAAATCAGCACCACTTTATTCTTCGTTAGGCTTCTTCCTCAGTTCATAGGATCTTATCTAAGTAATCCAATCATTGCTGACTTGGAGCCATCTTACGGGTAGCATTAGTTAAATGAAGTTAACTTTAGATATCCTAGTTTTATGTGCACTGACCAGGACAATCTTAGAAAACGGCTGGAATAAGATGCATTCACGAGAAAGGATATGAATAATACCGAGGTGTTGTTTGCTCGTCAGTCCTGTTGACTTAATTGCAAATCCATAGTCACACGCAATTTATATACAAATCTTTATTGTCCATACTAAATGCTGCAAGCTACTTCTTGAAAATGGATCCCACACGGTAAGACATCTTCAACTGAGATATGCTCATCTGTTTGAGCCCCTGATCATTGCACAATTCTTCAGATCCTGCATGAAACGGCAGTGATCTCACCTTTTTAGATTTCTTACTCAACAGTTCTACAGTTGTACTCTGTTTACATCTTTTGATAAGAGTATATCCTCATTCCGTCACAGACACTAAGAGTTCATCAAGGGCGGCTATTTCGACCTCATTTTTTCTTTTTACACTGAAGAGCTCCATATTTCTTTGAATTTCAGTGGCTAAAATGTGCCTACGAAACCGAGTTTGGATATCCTTACAAAGCTGTTAGAAGTTTCAGTTATCCACAAAGTAAACTGGACGAACTCAGTGACACGCCTTGTTCCTATTCCTTATCATCCAGTTTTATCGAATGTGCCAATATTCCCTGTAGCTCTTAGCCCTCTCAAGTGACCCTCTGTTATTATCATTTAATTGCCAAAAGATTCAGAAAGATTTTCCTATCCACCCTACAGATGGTCTCAATCCACTACTTTCTTCGATTGTTTATATTTCATTTGGATTCTCTAAAGTAGGCAGATTCCGTTACACATCTCAGGTTTAGAGAGTTCAAGGTAACTTATAAATCCGTTCTTCAATTTGGTACTTGGTACATTTTAACTTTTTGAGTTTGCTGCACCCCACTATTCTTCCCCCAGGTTGAGAGAAATTGACTTTGGTGCTATCGTTAAACCTCTGCAACTACTCACGTTTTGCAGTGAAACTGACAGGCACATTCGGAGATTGCATTGTCCAACAACTTTTTGATGCTTACGGTAACGCTGTCTTCACACAGACTTATTTAGAGCTTTCCTCTCAATATTCAGCTAGTTCCTTTTTTGGGCTGATCCTATGTGGTATTCCAACACGCAAGATCAGAGTTATTCCCTATCACATTTTTCGCGCTTAAATTGTGAACTAGTGATGAGTGATTTGACAACTTATCTAAACTAGCAGCCCGATTTGATGCATTCACGAGATATTTTTAATTCTCTTTTGAAATTTCTTTCTTATTACCCCTGTCATTTTCATCCAAACAAGTGTCAGTGTGTGTGTCTACTTTTCTCCCATGTTTCCGTTGTACACTTCGTGAATTTGCATTAAAAACTCATCTTCACCTGAGTGTACAATGATCCTATTTCCCTTGACTCGAACTGAGTTAGACCATTTCATTGGGCATACAATTTTCGGAATTCAACCTCCAAATCCAGTTGTTCATTCTTATCGTTGATTCCTTCCGGTCGTCAATGACGGTCTCTTTTACGATTGTAGTGGCATTAGTCTGATCGAATCGGACATCCTTTTCTCTGATATAGCCTTTGAAGACTGACATCAATTTTGTGGCATTTGTTTGTGTTATCGCAAACGAGATCTGTACGTTTCCGCTTGTGCTGCACTTTCCAGGAGTCTTCGCTCTCGAATCGTTCCGACCACTGGGCATTGCTCTGCCGTGGTTTGCAACCTCGTACACTGTCGTATCGGTGCTATTTCGGCACCACGATATGTACAATGCATTGCTCGCATCTGATGTTGATTCAAGTCTTCCCTATTCTATCAACTGGGGGGACTTTGTCAAACGCGTCTTCAGAATTGGAGAGAAACCACGCTCGGGGTCGCATTCCGAACGTCTTCTAACTGCTCATCTATTTTTGAAACCTTATCAGCTACGTACTTTCGGCATCGACTAGAAGACACCATTTTTACTCAGTTTTTCTCCTTTATTTGGCTTTATTTTCATCCTGACGGTTAACTTTCCACCGTATGCATTCTCACGCATACATTTGTTAGTTGCATTGCTAAGTGTGGTTCACGCTATCCCGGGTCCTCTTTCGTTATCTTACGCATTCTTAGTCTACACCCCGTGAACTGTGTCCATGTCTCTCCAACCCCCGGCGGCGCAGCCGTGCCAACCACACATCGCAAATTCAACAGGCTAACTACCTCACATCAAGCAACGCTTCCTACAGCCTGTTAGCTTCGTCCCTGTCTGATCCATGCCCGGTGAACTTAGTCGAGCTCCAATTAGCAAAAACGCACGAATTTCCGTTTTCGGACACATTTCGGTAACCCGGTCCGACTTTGTATGGTCAATGACTGATGTACTCTACGTTATTCAGAAGGACTGTCTTTTATGACGATTGATCTACCGGTTCCATCGTATTGATTGTCATCTGTCCCGCTGCTGCTCCAAACGCTACTATAAGAATGTGACCGCATTAAAAACGGGTTTTACCAACCTTTACAACCTCTGACTGATCGTTAATATATCTCGGGAGTGTGTAAAATCTGCTCCCGCCAGTCTGTAGAATCTTAACCTGTAAGGATTCAATTCTACACTTAATATTTTAATAAAAACCAAATTTCAAATTAAAAATTTTCACGGCTGAATTTTGTCTAGGCTTAGTTTGGACAAATTCTGTACAGATTTTTGAGGGCTTGTTTTGGTACCTAGTCGATTTAATAAGTTCAATTAAAATAATGCGATTTTCGGTGTGGCTGAGTTGATCGCAAAAGGTCGCTGGACACGTTTGGGATATATACACTGACTGGAATAGTTGTGGTTCTTTTTGTTTTCACCATATTTCGCAGTACTTTTGCCCCAGATGATCATACAAGCAAACAAATAAATCACCCTGCAACTTCTTCTAGTGTCCCACAGCCCAACAGCTTCCTCAAAACCGATGGACTTTGGTTAATTTGCTTGCAATGATATCAGCTACCATTGTATTTGAAATTCCTTACCCCAAATTGGATGAAGAGCTGAATCGTACACTGAAAAAAATGAGCACAGGCACAAGACTGTCCTTCTTGGAAATCAATATGAAGTGAGCAAAAAACAGATTTGGACCATCGTTGCAGAGATCACAGAGTAAAAATGGCAAACCTCCAGCGACCGTAACAAAAGCTGATGTGACGGTAACACAGAATCACGGCCGGATAATCTGAGCTGGCAACAGATGTGCATTCTTGTGTCCGGTCTGATTCAACAATGAAAGTAATGGTTATTCAGAGATAATCATCCGGATATTGCCGTCCTTGATGAAGTACATGGGTTAGTTACAAAGAGACCATGCCTAGCACGATACCTTATATGAAGTCATAAGCGAATATGTTTGCGCCAAAGTCCGTGTACGCAAATTTCTCACAGTTCAAAGTGAAACTACCGAACCTTTAGAATGTCCAGTGGCCCAGAAACTAGTTTTTAACTCCACTGTCACTCCATGCTGGTAGTTCGGAGAAAAGCTATCTGGGGCTTGAGAAGACTTGTTCGGCTCCAGGCAATGAACGGACTCACACAAGGTTGATTCATACTCCTTCAGAAGCGAGGATAAGATGAAATAAGTATTCCTAAGAAGATGCAACCAGTGCCATTATCTCCAGCGCAGGTCATCTGAACAAACCATATTTACAGCAATCGAAAATGCCCCTTGCACATATTACGCCAAAATGCTCTTAGTTCGTGGATTTGATTCCCGAGAACTTTACTGCATATATTTGGACGTAATTAACGCGTTTTTTGTGTCAGGTTGTGAATGGTGTCCTTTTTGTGTTCCGAGCAGACGAACCAGTTTTCACAGTATGGCGGTCTCTTCACAGGAGCTTGGTGCGCAGGCTGAAAAGATATTGGGCTGCATAAGAGTGACCGTTAGTATACAGTGTGAAACACTTCAGCATTTATGCTGAACTAGCGGCAATGGAAACGTCGTCCCAGTTCACAAGTGATCAGTGTGAAAGAAAGAAATATTTGACAAAATAAGGAAATAAGAAAAATGGAATTATCCCTACACTTAAATGCCAAAACGATGTGGTCCAAAGATTAATTATGAGATGGATCTAACAACGCCAGCAGATTTCATAGTGTATACTTCTTCGATGTATGACTGACGTACAAAAATCCATAGATCAGGAAACTTTTGCAAGAACCAATGACAAAAGCAGGTTACCTTCCATAACAGAACATGTCCCAATGGAGTGGGCATCGTTATAAAACCGTTGGGGATGCAAGACATCGTCTACGAAAATTCGGGGCTGTTTTTTAAGCCAGTCACGAAAACCCGTAGTACTGACCTATAGACTAGGGATGTTGTCACGTGGAATTATTTTTAATTCTGATCGATACCGCTATTATTAATTATCAAAAGGAACGAACACTTTCGGAACAAGGGCAGCTTGTTAGCTGCTAGGTGCAAACTGTAGACCAGACTTTGTTCTTGGTGTGATTGATTGTGAGGGACGTCGACAAATCGGTATCGCTGACAACAAAAGTATGTGAAAGGGGTCGACTGCACCTTCGAAGCAACAAAATTTTGGATAGCAGGAGTAACCTTCGGGAGGAATAGTGAAGACGGATGAGAATAGCCAAACTGTGCTTAATTATCCCACTTGTCTACTGGAAATACATATGATGGAAAGATTTTAATGAATCAAGGAGTGTAAATAATCTGCACAAATCCGCCCGAGAAGAGACAAGTTAATTTTTTCTGTTAGAAAATTACCTTGTCCGGCAATCGCTTTCCTACACTAGCAGAACATAACCAGCTCTCCCGTAGCCAAGCCCTATAGGATAGTTGGTTTTCAGCCATCAAATATAGCCAACTAGGGATTAGACATGTAAACCCTACATTTAAGCATCCGTTCTCATTCTTGTTTCATATACACACCATTATGTCTATCTGAAGAAAATTATTTTCCAATAAAGTGCACACTAATCTAGCCAGCTTTTAAATGACTGATTTACACTTTTTGGTGCATGATCCGATGTTTATCGAAACGGTACAGATTTCTGTATAGATCCATGTCACTCTATAGAGTAATCGTCGAAGCAAGCGCTCGGCTAGAACAAATGTAACATTATACTTCCTAACACATCACATGTTTATAACATTGGCACAATGTATTTCGCAGTTACATTCCTTCTAAACTGAGCAAACCTAGGGTATTAACGAACAAAAAGACATTCGGCAACATTCTTATCTAATCAAGGTTCCTGAACACGTACTGAGAGCATATGAACATGAATACATGACTGTAAGATACTTGTTAGGTCTGACAACTTTCCGAAGAGGATAACTAAAATTAGCACCAGTGGTCTTGACTGGGAGGATGGAGTTAGATGCAGCTGGTTAACCGGGAGTTTTGTTATTTTCAGTTCTACAGCAGGCATAGCCAAAGAAAGCTCATCGACCGAAGACAATAATTTGATTCAAGTATCCAAAACACCTATTCGAGATAAACAGTGGATCGCAAACAGAATAACTGATTTAGGCAATGCTAAGTCAATTTTTAGGAAGGGTGACTAAAATGTAGCCCACCCAATCGTTATTTGCGCTGAATGTGCTTTCAGTAAACAACCGAGCCACTTAAGATAGGTTCCGCCACACTAAAATTAGCTCACTACAACTAAACTACGTAAGATACAACTATCAGTAGTTGGCATATCATATAATGCCAATAACGCCTCTACGTCAATCCGACTCTATTCTGATGACAGGGCCGAAATTGAACATCCTTCCTTCTTTATAGAGACGCCATATCCTAAATGAAGATTGTCCAAAAGGGTACATCTGATTTGTCAGTTACTTGTTTGATCATGCAGTATTTGCATCCAGGCTACTACTAAAAACCCACAAAAGCACTGCACAACTAGTTTACGCTTGTTAGGAACCGTTGGTAGTGCATGTGCACTGTAATGGAAATGGGGACCGAACTCGAAGCAAATTATCGTAAGTAGAATGTCTGAGCATTTACTATACCCGGAGTGGCTCACAAGGATTCCCTAGACCTCAGCACCACATCCGCTACTACTCATAAGGACCGACTCTATCGAGGGCGACTTTTTCGTTGGGTGGCCATCTGTAAAACAGAACACACGTGTGACTGCAACTTAATCAACTCAATGACCAATCATTCGGTATCCACACCCAACTTATTACCTCAAACCATGGAATACATTCTACAGTTACTTTATCAAGCCTATTATTCCTAACAAGTAAATTCATAGTTAATGTCTAAAACGCTCCACTCGCATCTCTTCGTCACGGGTTCAAATCCCTGCTCAGCTGGATTTACGTGCACAGTTCATTGTTCTCAACGGAGACGACGGAGACTAACAGAACTCATGTGGCTTCCGATAGGGATTTCAATGTAGATGCTGCATGATGAATCCCGTGAAGGACAGACCAAATCTACCGCTCTCTTACTGCACTTACACTTTTGTTCCGGATTCACTATTGGTTTGGGCTGAACCCACTTTTACCTGCAGATAGCTCAGCCTTGCTACGATAGCAGCAAATACCGGTGGCCGATCGCCATTTTTGACGAGCCTTGATCTGTTACTACAACCAATACCATCGGTATTTCTCAGTTCACTTTTTAATCTGCTGATCCATTATCAAATTCGATTTATCTTCTGATGGTTAATCATGAACGGTCCTGGTTCAAAACAGGTTTTACCGTTAGTAAACTGCGTCTTACTAGTCACACTGATCAGAAAATCAAAATCTGGAAAACACGAGTTGGCGAACAAGCTCGTTTTCAGTGATTCGTACTGATGTCGTCACAGCACAAAAACCTGAAATCATTCCTAGTATATTGTGATTTAATGATACGAGCACGAATCACTGAAAAACAGCTTGTTCGCCAAATTGTTTTCTCGACATGTGCTCAGCGGGAATTTTCAAGCAGCCAGAATCTGTCGACTATCGTCGATCCAACTCAGTCGTTGAAGCCCCAGGGATTCGACAACGGATGGCTGAAGTTGTGTTCACCAACGTCCGATAACAACACAAGAGGGCCTATCGCCCACGCCCCATGCACATGTCCACAGACGCACACAAGAACAAATACGACAAAACGTGATCAAGCATCTTGCGAAGTGCCATCTGATCATTGGTGCATTGAGAACAGCACTGCTTTGTAGGTCAGTTGGTTTGCGTGAACGCATGGTTGTTTGCCCTGTCCGACATGCAGCAGTGTCCACCAATCATCTGCTGACCACATCCTGTGTCCACTTGACCTTTAGTTTGATTGGTCACAATAGGATCTGGCAGTATTCAACTGGGCAAGGGCGGGGCACCTGTTTTCTCTGCTGGCATGAGCGGTTTGTTACCAACCTGCTTCTTTTCCGTAAAGCTCTGGTTACTTTCATTAACGGCTGTACCCACGTCTTGTTGACTGCACGTTTATTTTCTACTTATCAGTCGTGCCTTTAGTTTCGACCGATTCAGTGCTACTGACTGCTCAACAAACGTTCAGATCTGCTGCTGTTCCACCATCGTGACTGTGAGATCGATATAACACTGCGCGTAATCTGAGATCGCGTAACGTAGAGTTGAGGGGTTTTACATAGGTTATCTGATGAAAAATTCATCAGTCTCCGACTCCATTACGGTCAATGAGATGCTATCGTTAAAGGTTAGTGATGGAAAGTTGGTAAAATACGATATTACTATTAATTAGGCTGATTCTGTCTGCGCCGGTTAGCCCTATATATGATATTATACCAGCATTGATACATCTTAGGTGTGCGTTCTGCTTGGACTACACAATGGTAAATTTACACAGTTTGCACGACAAAAGTGTCTTTAATATACTCTAGGCCATAGCTTTTTTGTTTCCCTAAGATTGCTGCGATGACGGCGTTATTCTGAAGACGGGGATTATAAGTGTTGGTTGTTGGATGCCAACAGCGGAATTTAACCGCCGTCAGGAGGAATCGAACACGCGACTCTCATGATGCGCCACTATTTTGACCGCCAGACCGCGGCATTTTTTAACTGTTAAATCAGAGCAGCTGGGGTCTAGCGGAAGCTCAGTAGGGGACGCTGCGTGAACCAACGTCGGAAATATGCTACCTCAACGTGTCCCACAAGTGCGTTCAAGTAGTTCCGGCCGATAACACTACCGTGGAATACCAGTTCACCTTGCCAGTCCAAAAGCACTGTACTAGAGACATAGACTGACTTTTGGGAACTTGTGCTAATAAGCTGGTGAACTGAGGTGTAATTTTGCCCTCGATGCTCATCTTGATAGGCGGTCGTGAGAAGAGTGAAAGTAAGAACTCGGCTTGTGAACATCCTGTTTGCAGTGCGTTGGGATAGAAGCTAGCTGGTGTATAAAGACTGAAGCAACTTCAAACGACAGTATTTTCAAGGAATCCCACCATAACTAGAGGTGACTAGTTCATGTCTGCTGTAGAAGAACAAGCCTGGGAATATTTGCGACATTGGCTGTTCATAATATATTTATATATGCATAACGTTTGAAATTTTAATTCGACAGAATTTTGTAATACCATTTCTATTTGTGTATGGCTCTTGGATACATTGTACATGAAAATCTTTGAGAAACTAGCAGGCCAAAAAGCCCTCTCCGGAACGTATGTGGTCGGTGCGATGATTGTGCGAATCACAGCGAACCACGTATTTTCATTACTTAAGGCCATAACATATCCGAGTGCCTATCAGCTGGGCGATGAATGTCTCTACACTTCGTCTCAAACATTGTCAGAGAATTATGCAAATCCCAACAATTCAACACATTTCCTGCACCATGGTCTCCTTTTTCAAACAGCCGCACATACCTTTATTTATATTCGAATCCGGGGTCTTAAGTGGCCATGAATGACATCTTAAACTGACCGCGTCCCAACGACTCTCATCCTATGGGGATTAGAATGGTCGGCTTAGAAGATTATCGGTTCAACTTACCGGCCTTTGCAAGTAACCTCTCTCACCCATATCCCGACGAAGGTACATAATATCTGAACTACTTTCTCATTAGATCCATCTTCTCAAATTTCACCTCTCACCCTTGGCTATCTAGGTACACGGACAGCCTTAGTCCACGCAATCTGCCAGATGTTTCAAAGTTGGAACTGACCATTTCCATTCTGCACCTTCGATCTCAACGTTACGGGATCACACCCTCCTTCATTCGAAAGTACACCGGTGAATGTGCCGTGACATTAAAGCCGGAATTCCGACCCACGCAACAAATGGTGACTGAAAGCCAACGCGAAATTACGTTAGATGCTCAGTATACGGTAATTAGACGGTACTCTTATGTGACACCAACATGATCTCTGCCAAATCACACAACCAGAAGCGTAATAACTGTGTCCGTTCCCATACGGATAGATCTACAGTAATCAAACGTCCTACAAGGGGGCGTTTTTGGTTCCGAATGTGTACTAAATGTGGTTCATCTGGCGCACACGCGCACAACGGATTTGTGTTGGTGACAGGAGGTTGAAATTCGGATGCTTGTGGGCTTGATAATTTCGTGCATCGGAGTGCACATACACTCGCACGTGAACGTACTGGATCTTATTTTTCAAGAGTGATGTGTCGATAGGAAACTGGATAGCTCATCGATCAGTAACATAGCGTGGATCCTCTCACATGTCACTATGAAAGAAGAGAAGAACTGATAGGTCAGCGTTCAGGTAAGACGATCCAAGTACAACAGCGGCTGCAACCACGTAACTTCCGAGCGAGCATAGTTGAGAAAGCAATTTTAACGTAATCCAAAAAATCATATCTTTATGTTGCATTAGTCTCTAAGGTGCACTGTGTGGTCCCGATAACCGTCAGAAATAGAGTATTCTCTATTGTTAGTCCGATAAATAAAAAAAATGTGATCAGCAACAATCTGAAGACTGATTGTGTTGCGAGTAACGTTCTGAAAGTATTCTCCGGGTCAGTTTTGTGCCCATCATCGACAAGACGTTGTACTATATGGTTACACATGTTTTGCGTTGTGTTCTTTCATTGAGTAGCTTGTCGTGTGTGGGAGGACTGCAGTTGCCGATCTGTGTCAGACGGCGCAGCATTATCAAAGTTAAAATATCGTGAGATATCGAAATCAAGCTGATGTCAGTGATTTTTCAAAAGTTGCTCATTCGTTTTTGGGAGATGTTACAACCCGTGACTCGCACCGTGGTGACAGAATATGCTGCTTACACTCACTGACATCAGCTTGATTTCGATATCTCACGATATTTTAACTTTGATAATGCTGCGCCGTCTGACACAGATCGGCAAC
>LUCM01008555.1:0-14407 GCA_008360955.1 Fasciolopsis buskii
GCTCAACGATCGGTTGTTGCAAAGGCCAGATTGGCCTGCGCCACCGATCAACTTTCTAGGCCGTTCTTGAGTGGGCAAAGTCGCAACGTCTGCCAACATAGGGGAAATGCTCTTGCGGGTGAAGGTGTCGGATAAACAGAATGACGCGCCAAATTTATTGTGGTGGGCTGAATACGACATAGATGGTCCAGTAGCTCAGCACAAGATGGTGTCCCACTCATTTGGCAAGCATGTAATTGCCTGACTATGACAAAAATGGACGTGTACGTTGCAACCGTGTTGGGTGGTCAACATCCAGTTAAAAAACTGAACAAGAAGTACAAATCTCTGTTCTGCCTTGAGGTTCTTCTCTTGGAGGATCGCCGGAGAACAACTTTAACTCTGACCATACAAAAAAGTCAAAAACTCTCAGACGTTCGCTGGCCTGGAATTGTTGGTGAATGGAAATTTCCCTCGGATGGTAGTCCTTGATATGTGGCCGTGCTCCGAATAGACGAGCAACACTAGCATGGGGATGGAAGCTATAGGTCATACGTTTTACGGTAGCTCCTGCAACCAAGCTAATAGGCAAAATCCGCGTGGAAGTATGGAACAAAGCAAAACAATGGCATAGACAACGGTAGATCACCGCTTGAAGGCGCGTTGAGAGAAACTGCTAACAAATGTTAAGAGAAAATGAAGGGCGGCACGGAATACGGTAAATAAAATATCCGGATTTGGTGTGAAATGAAGTTGCATCTTCTTGAATTTTTTCAGCGTGGGATCAAATTTTCGGCAATCAAAAGGAGAACAATGGCTCAAAGCGTAACTGGAGATAAAATGTTGAGTTATGTTGATAACCGGGTTGCAAGGATTATACGTGGGCGTTTTTGTAAACTTTCAAGGTTAATAAGATGGGTGTGTCAGTTGCAGTCAGATCTATCCATGCCTTCAAGAAAATTAGTCGACTCATAGCACATTGACGTTGGAGATCTCATTGTGCCGCCTGTAGTTCCGAGCGCAGTTGTGGTAAGGGATGTAGGTTGTCTTTGGCTTATCATGTTGGTTAATATCGTCGTTCTGTTTCAGCAATGCCTGCAAAATAGACCTTTTTGATCCACCTGGATTAGTTCTTGCGGTGCGTCTAGACAATCTGAAATAATACAGAAAGCAGCGGCCTCGAAAGTTTTCTAGCTGAGAGGTTCCGGTGAGTGTCAAAGAAAGATAAATAGGTAAATAAAAGGGCCGAAAGGAATGGGAGTGAATTGGGAAACTGGATAGACATATCCCCGTTACCGACACATCTGTGATTTGGACAGTTTTGGGCATAGTGATGTGCCAAGAGCAGATCCACCATTAAAATGGTTCAAACTATTCCATTCACTTAGCGGTCGGAAAGGGTCCACTTGATGCATTGCCCATATTCCACTGGTATGTTGGGTGCTTGCACTTTCAAATGGAGTGGTATGGAATGCAGGGTCTCATTAGAAATAAGAAGAATGGGTAGGGGCTTAGGCCTGAGGTGAATGCGATCAGATCAGTAGGTGGAATAACCATTTTGAACCTGGAGAATACCAAGGTAGGTTATGGTGATGGGCGAAATTGAGAAAGAAAAGTAAAACCAAGCCCGTCATTTGGGGGGGCGAAAGCGGAGAGTTAGCGGTCATCACTGACTCTAAGCAATAAGGAGGAGGACGGACTGGGGATGTCGCCGGCATAGTTTGTGGATAACAAAATATATTAGTAAACAATTCGGAAGATTTGACTTCTGATGGTTCAGAATGCGCAATACTTTTAAAGCGCTGACATCTTTCAGTTTTACAGTGTGACACTAGGTGTGCACCCGTGGAAGAAAACGCAGCAAAGGGTGTTAAGGAGTATGAATTTGGTAACATGACGGCTGTTGTAAAGGACATGAGCAAAAATGCTCGGCGTGCACATGGGAGACAAGGGAGGTTGAGTGAAAATTCAAATGGGTGAGGCCAATCACATTTGAAAAGCCCAGTGCACCAACGTTTCACCAATTCTGCAGCGTAAGAACCAGCGGTATATAGGGCGAATGTGAGCAATACGGGGTTGTTCCTTTGCAGGATTGGGTTTAGGCGTTCAACCCTAAACCGCTTTTTTCAGTTTGGGTGGCCAGCACTCGGTCAACCCCACCCATTATCACTGTTTTGGTAAATAGACCTCGAGGCCCTATATTATTGTACACCATGTTGAACTGGCTTCTTCCTGTGTTTTCCAAAGTACTGTTGCCAGAACCATGCAAAAGAAAGTCAAAGGGAAAATTCATTTTATTAGCATCTGATACAAGCTCATGTTTAGTGTACATCTCAAATTTCCCCAAAAAAATTGCTGAGGACTATCATTTCTCATTACCCTCTATTCAGGTTTGTCGAATTTGGCAGAAGACTGCTGTTTCTGGCAACCGCTCTTCACGAGAATCCACTAAGTATTGCCCCATTTCGTTCCGGCTGGCCTTCTTCTTGAGACTCCACCTCCGCAGTTGAAGCAAACTGAGATTAATGAAATCAAAATTTCCCAGAACAAAACTCATGAAACAGAAAAACAACTACACAAATTTTATCTTGTATCGTCTTCTCTAACTGCCCGGAGTGCTGTCCCCCCAATATTCCGCCCTTTATGAGGCGCGTTTTCTTTTAACATACTGCTAACCAAACCACGCATTCCATTAGAAACTGCTTCAAAGTTTCCCATTCATTAATTTAATAGGTCTTTTTCTGTCACACGTTCTGAATTTTGTAGCATCGCATTCATTTTCATGTCCATTATTTAGAAATCTCACCAAGTTAAGTGACCTACTAGTGAAGTCATCTTTCCATCTCGGTCTACTGCAAGCGTACTGAGGCCTACGGGAAGCACAACAGATGCACCAAGTGGCATTGACGAGAATTTTCCGCGAGACGCAAGTCCTCCGCATGAAAATTCGTTACCATTTATGTGCGAATCACACAAATGTGATCTGGCATATGTATCTTTAGCTGCTGCACAATCCTTCCAGACTCTGCAGGTGAGCTCCTTTTACTCATAGTTTTCTTCCAATTTCGTCAACATCGTCGCACATCATGATCATCCGCACTGCATGCCTTGGCACTGTCCGGGAAAAATAATGTTATTATTTTAGGCTGATTTGAGACGAACCGGACCAGAAGGTGGTTCATTTCCTTCATGGCCGGGTTTCTCATTTCGTATTCATTTTCCTTAAGTGAGGGGTGGCTAGGCCCATATAAAACTTTCCATATCTCCTATGATTGATCGTAATTTGTTGCTTAGCGGCAATTTCTTTGCAACTGTTTTCCCCACTATCTTAAGGCAGGCCTTGTTTCTTTTGCACCATGCTTCCTCCGCAAAATGCCTCGGGAATGGAAAGTATGAATAAACAATTACAAGTAAGAGCAACACCGGTGCTATGGAGCACGTGCTTGGGGTGTGAACGGGGTTGTTACAACGTCAGATGACGTTTCGTGACCAGCACAGTGTCAATTAGGTAGGTTAGGCGGGCGAAAAGTAACTTATAAAAAAAGGACGACCCAGTGTCGTGCTATGGCCGAAAGTATTGTAGGTGTAAAAGCAGGCGAGGCAGAATAAATACCATAAAAAGGAAAGCAGTGAAAGAAAGGAAGCAAATATTGACTTAATGTGAGTTCTTGGGACAAGAGAATTGCACTCATTTCTTAAAAGAAAGCAGTGACTGTCTGAGGATGATAGGAAGGCAAGAAACGAAACCGGGCAATAAATCACACGAGATGGCACTTTTCGACCTAAGCTCAATGCTATGTTGCTAACTTATTCGTTGCTACCTAGTCCAGGCCTCATCATGCAGGCTGTTGGTAGAGGAAAGAATTAGCCTAGGTTTTAAGAAAGCAGCGATTGACTCAAAAGCACGCTCTTCCAAGCTACGGGTGTTGGGCAGTTGAAAGGTTTGGGTGGCCCCTGTGTATGTAAAGCAGCTTAAATTTGAACAGGTCCTATAAGCAGCTAATGTTAATGAGAAATTTGTTCCAAAGTTTGAAGTAAACAACAATAAATACGGAAGTTTCTGCATGCATAGCTAGAGAGGACATAGGCTGGCAAAGGAGAATGTGGTTGGGTGGATGGAGGAGGAATACTTATCCAACTTTTTACGTAGAAAGTCCAGTTCAGTCGCCGTAGACAAGATGTCTCACGTTTCACGGCTGGATGGCGTTCTCTTAGTTTAGGGTCATCGACCAAAACATCATTTGCCTGGTGAAGCGCTTCTGAATAGTTTCAGCGGAAATCATTTCATATTTTGATATGCTAGAGTATACCAAAGTGCCATACTCAAAGAACGGTCGGGCATGTGCTTCATAAATGCAGAGGAAGTTTTTGGATAGTCTCAATGCGCGGACAATCTGACCTGAATTTCGTCTGGTTTTAGCCGACTAAATAAATATGTGCAATAAGACATTTAGAGAGCTGATTAGTTGGGACTAAGCTCACTGACTTTGGGTCGACGTGCAAGAGGCGATGTGCGTGGCAAAACTGAATCTTTAAATAGTGTGCACCTACAAGTGAGTACTTTGCTGTTTCCGGTGACGACGCTCATCATCCAGGAGGCACACCAACCGCCCAATGTAGACAAATCGGCAGAAATTTATCTATCCGCAGCACTAACTTCGTTGGGCTTTAGAGGGTAAACTATTTTTATGTCATTAGCAAACAGAAAAATTTAGCTCGTCGTTAATATACATAAGGAATAACACGGGAAGGGACCAATACACTACCCCGGAAGATGCCATCAGTACCGAATGTGGGATTAGAGGCACCTATGATTTTTGGGTTAGGTAAGGCAATAGCCAGGACAGAAGATTGGTGATGCCAAGGGAGCTGACTTTAGAAAAATTGCGGGTGAGGGACATGGCCAAGTGCCTCAGACATATCGAGCTAGATGACTGAGAAAGCCCTGTGCGGATTTGCTAAGATGGCCGGAAGGTTAAAGTAACCAAAATTACAGGTTTAACCAGAAATGAAATGAAAACATCTGCACCGTTTGGGGCTAAGGAAGTTGGGGGCCAAGAGGTAGCCCACGATGGAACGTTTTCCCACCTTTTCCATAATATTGGAGATAACAGGCTTGTGGTTAAGGAACCTATAACTAGACAAACCATGGAAAGATCGCGAATGATGCACTGTTAATAACACAGCATAGACGGTAGATGTAATGCGCTAACGTTTTAACTGCCGTGGGTAGTCTTTCTCAACGTAAGTTTATCATTCAAATACACAACCAGTACGTGGCGTATCGATTCTTCGATACACTCCTTACATCATTTGGCAACATGCAAAGATCCCTTCTTCTGATGGCAAACTATTTCAGAGTGTTTCCAAGTAATCCGAAATACACTAAAGGTTAATTAAAAATTGTAAGTAGATTGATCACCGTAACGGTACGTCAGGGCCACCGATAACAACAATTGTTGGAGGGATACCATCAGTGCCCTGGTGAGTCCCTGGCCTGAAGTTAGTTAGTTGTCATGCCATAGTCCCAACGTCAAGGGATAAGGTAAACTTATTCTGTAGTTGGGGTAAGTCATTGACTGTAGCTAGAGCCATTGAGGGGGTAAAATATTGAATGAAGGACAGCCATGAATTTTCCTCAGATTGGCTTGCTGCGGATATACCGTTCGCCAAAATTAGGAAGCCCACCGCCGGTTTGTCGTCATGGTATCTTACTTTATGTGGTTTTATAGGTACTATTGCTTGACTTTGGTGTACCATCACTTTGGCTTCTTCTTTCGGAAGAAGGGGTTTATTTGGGTGACAAGTAGTGACAAACAGGCGGTGCAAAAGAGAAAATTTAAAAAATATCTAACAGTGAACAGTGCGTTACAATCTGACATAGATGGCTTGGAATGAGTTAATTTACGAAGTTTTTTCTGATTTTCCGAGACATGGCTAGCCATGTTAGGACAAAAACCATCTGTAGCCCGTGAGGACCAGCCAATAGAAGGAAGCTGCCGGTAAAGTTGGCAGATTACAGAGGGTAAGAGCTGCCGCCAATATGAAATGAGTAAGGTATGGCGATAGTGATTATAAGGAAGGTAGGAACATGCAAAGTACCATGAACCACACCGAGATCACACCTTGGAAAATTGCTTTCAACGAAAACCGAAGTGTGCTGATCAGTGTGTGCAAAAACGAGGTCAAATATATGAGTATTTCTGGTGGGTATCAGTATATTATTTACCTAACTCAGCCATTTAAGCTCAGACCTGATAACCAAACATTCCTAACTGTGCGTTACATCCGCAGCAGTCAAACTAAGCCGCACTGTCCTTTCTGCCAATGCTGTTTCCTGAAGCTCCCGAAGTCTGATCTCATATTGCTCCATAACCCCGAGTCAATCCATTTCAGTGCCCTGGGAGAGACGGCGGATACGATAATGAATTCTTACACTTCCCTCTTCCAAAGATAGACTGACAATAGGGTCATTCCAGAATTCTGGAAGGTGGTGGTGATTACGCTTATGTTTTACAAAAGTAGCCGGCGTCACCCATCTAGCCATCTTCCAGTCGGCCTAACTAGCATTCCAAGTAAAGTATTTGAACGCACTCTGAAACAAGTTTTGCTAGTGCACCTGCGTCTAACCAGCAGCTTAGATCTTTCCCAACATGGTTTCTTTCCTGGTGGATCATGCATTCCCTGCATACTGACAGTAGTGGACAGCATTATGAAGGCGTTGGAAAAGAGGCAGATTTTGTGTCGCCTCCCTCGAGGCCTGCGGTAAGGTTCCCCACATTCCAATTCTCCATAAGCCTCAAAGGGATGGCGTTGTATGTCCCATGCTAGAAACTCTACACAGCTTTCTGACTGGTAGAAACTTTACGGTAAAGGTAGGGAAAGCGTGCTCGCAAATAGCTTCATGCACGGCGGGAGTACCACAAGACCAGGTTCGGGCCCCTTCCTCTGTCTAGTGTGCATCGGTGTCCTCCCTTGAACCCTCTCCGTTAGCGTTACCGCACATTCAGACAACCTGAACTTCTAGAGCCTTGATGCCGGGCTTTTGCAACCAGCCATCAACAACGGAAAGCGCTGGACTGAAGATTGGAGCCCCCGCATTAACGACGACAAATGAGTCAGGATGGCACTTGACGGAGAAAACTAACAAAGATTCGTCATCAAAGAGCTGCTAGCTTTGTTAGAGCCGATCGTCAAAATGTAGTCTTTCCTTCTCCTTTCACTACCAGCCTGCCAACAAAGCAGCCTTCAACCTACTAAGCTTGATTCGCAGGTCTTTCATCTCCAAGGCCTACTGAATCTTTATCCTGCCCTCTCTAGAATGTGGGAGTTAAGTTGTGCACACCGATCCCGTCAGAGATCGGGAAGCACCGAAGTGAGTTTATTGGTCTCCCACCAAATTTGTTTGGGGCTTGTCCACCTGCATTCTCCCAGTTACTTGTAATTCAACCTTTAAATCTCTGAATTGAGACGCACCCAGGTGGATTGTTTTCTGATATGTTTTCTTTTTTCTTCGGGTCAGTGTGACAAACCAACTTTGCCGGCTTTTTTTCTCGAATCCCACTGAATTTCATTCTGTTCGTGTGTGCTATCCTCGCATGAGCGAGCTCGACTTGCATCTGTTCACGCACATATGGTACCTGGGGTGGTGCTATGCAGTGTTTTAATGGCTTTCGCACACTGGAATCCTTAGGTCAGGAAGCAAAACACCGGAAAATGCAAAAAACAGTTGCAGCGTCATAGGCACAAGCAGAAATTTCAACAGAGCCGTCTTAGGAAAGTGCGTGATTGTGGAAGGCTGGTTTATACCGCTTCATTCGTGAAATAGGGTTCCATTCGCAATAAAGCAGTGGTTATCGCGATAAAAGTAGAATAAGAGAATGGTAGGATAGAAATGCTACTAAATGGTTGGAAGGGACAGATATGGGATGCCGGGGAGAGGAAAAAATACGAAACTTGGGAGAATGGGAAAAGCATACACCAGGAAGGAGAGTGAGAATGACCAATACTAGTTTAAAATACAGGTCACGCGAATATGGCCCGTTCGAGAAGCCTATTTGGAGCGACGACGAATAGGATAAGGAAGGACCGACAGAGGTACCACACTTAACATTTTGGTGCCTGGGCAAGTGAGTGACCAAGAATGCACGCAGAAACGCACACTATCTAGCCACTTAGATAGCGCCGTTGCGTTGAATTCACAGGCGAGTTTCCACATCCAGTACATTACTGTAGCCTTTGAGTGCTTGCTGCATACAAGTATCGACGGTGACGAACGTTCCCGCAAAGACGGTTCCGGCACTACATTGAACTAGCATTAGAAATGCGTGTTATCTACCGTCTCTCTGGCTACGGAAGGTTCAGTTCGACCTGATCAATCACCGGATGAGATCAGACAGGTCGATTCAGAGCATTTAGAAATTTGGTTCACCCAAATTATCTGATGGCACATCAAAATCAGTCCAACGAAGATAAAGCAGCTGGTCAACCATAAATGAGTCACCCGGGGGTTGGGTGCGTGACCGCCGCCCCAGGTTGTCCATTTTCGGCTTGGCTTTCCAATCGGTTTTCGCTGCGAGAGGTTTAGTCGGTTTTCGGTGTAAGTCGAATTACGTCAGTTTCTGCAGAACACCAACCTCCATAGCCTTGCCTCGAATGACCGCCACAAACTCGCCGTGGGTAGCAGTCATTCGGGATATCGTTGTCTATTCGGACGTGTTGCTACCGTTGGATCTTTCCTTGTGCTTTGAATGTCCTAGGAGACGGGGGATTTCCGGTAGCCACTAGGACGAGCGCTTGATTTGCTGACCCTCAAAGACCTTTTTAGCAAGAAAATCATCGATACACGATTTTCCAAAATAGCCATCCAAAAATCTTGCTGAGTGTTAGTCAAAGGTCCTTGAGCAAGAATATGCGCACGCTGACTGCGGTAACCATGCTCCCAATTCGCGTGAAAATATATACCATCGGATAGAGTGACTGCGGTTTCATCGAGACAATGGATGTCCAGATAGCAGTTTTGATAACGATTTTCCCGCAATGGAAAACGATCGTATGTTCCTTGAACATACCTGCACACTCGACAACAGATTTCATTGTGCCCAAACTGCGAAAAAGATTGATGAATTCCGGAACTGAAAGTCGAGTCATTGAGCCTACATTACTCATGCTTTGCTGTGTGTAGTCAATGATCAATGGGGATGCGGAAATTCCATTGTTATTGCCATTGCTGATTTTGCATCCGCAATGCTTTGGAAACACTGAGAGAGCGTTGGCTGACAGCCAAACGTGGACAATAGTTTGCTGATCTCTGGCGAAACAGGGCCGGATCACTAAACTTTGTACATGGAAGTGAGCGTGCAATTTTTCTGATTTCGATCCAAGGACGTCATTGTAGAAGCACTAAGAGGATCAGAGGTCTCGTTCGGAGATTTTCGGTAATACCGGAGCTGGAGTGGGCTGAACTAACAAACTGATCATTCAAAGATCGACGAATTCGGGAAGGATTTCTCTGGAAACTACTGAAAGCGAGCTTTGCAGCGATCAGACCGCCAATACATGTGGTGGAGTTGGATGGTGTAATTGAATCAGTTGACGGAAGCCGGCGAATCGATCACACTGAAGCACATGAAAACTTGCTTGGGACAGGTTACGATAGACCAGTGAAGGAGAGGTGAGTAATTGTATGGGATTCGATTATCATGCCCGTTCCCTTTAAGAAAAGTCCAAAGCCAATCAAAATGACGGTTTTGAGTGAGCTCATCAAACCACCGTTCTATTAGAACCGGGGACAACTGGACGTGTAACTCATCTAGGTCCACCGCAAAACCTGCCCTCGCATTTTCTTCTGTACAAAGTTGCAAAGACTATTCAAAATCTGAATATCGCCTATCACAGCTGCCGTAAAGTGCGACGAGTCCCTGTCGTTGCGACTGTTCATCACCCATGGAAATGGCCGGTTGATATGGTATTCCCTTTAATGTGTCCCGGTAAGTATTAAACGGAGGCCAGGTGCGTTGGGCAGTAAAGATGGCGATGGTGACGGTCCCTTCGTCTGAGCCACCTGGATTGGGTTGTAGCAAAGTGGAACCTCCGGAGCGCAGCTCCTCACGGACCCTCTATTCAACAAGGTCTACGGAATTGATGTTTTCTCTGTGTCACATACGCTTGTTTGATTTAAAATGTTCCACTGCACGGTTGACATCTCAGCTCCCGACTGGCCAAAAAAGCTGCGCTGATTTCCAAGCCCATTGTTGCCTGAGGACCGTGCATCCCGGAAGATTCTTCGCTTTAACAATGAACTCCTGAACTGGCGCGCGGCTGAGTTCACCACCCATCGCCACTTGTGGAGCGGCAGAACGAACCGCCACGACCGTTCGGACAAACCGCGCTGCACTCAGGTGAGGACCTATGCATTCCCTCGTGATTAACAGGAGGTTCCAGAAAGATTTTGGAGCCGAGGCTCCGTACCTTTCTGGAGAGCCAATTTCCTCACCCACAGGGGTATCCCTACGGAACGCCCTCCCTGAATAAATCCTGAAATCGCCCAGTAAATCCATTTCCACAAAAGGAATGCACGTCCATCTGGGACTTGTGGACTAGTTTCTCCGCTAGACCTCTGCCTTCCCAGCACGGAGAAACCATACCACCTTTAATTAGCACCTAACCACCTGTCCACTTTGGCACTGTCACCACTATCACCTTCCTCAGCTGTCACACGGCTATACCTGTCCCTGATTCTCATTTTACGGCTCAAATATGGGGTTAAAAGCCCAGAAAAGGCCTTATTAGCCTTGAGCCCGCCTAATACTTCGAAAATTCAAAACTATCTCACCACCCTCTGCTGAACCCCAGGATACCAGAAAACCTTCACGTGGTGCTCGATTGCGCGCAACATTTCCAGGAACTTCGCTCAACGATCGGTTGTTGCAAAGGCCAGATTGGCCTGCGCCACCGATCAACTTTCTAGGCCGTTCTTGAGTGGGCAAAGTCGCAACGTCTGCCAACATAGGGGAAATGCTCTTGCGGGTGAAGGTGTCGGATAAACAGAATGACGCGCCAAATTTATTGTGGTGGGCTGAATACGACATAGATGGTCCAGTAGCTCAGCACAAGATGGTGTCCCACTCATTTGGCGTGGTATAGTTGCCATTTTGTGCAAACTATGCATTTTAAAGGACACGTACATTTCACAGAGAGCCAAATAAGCGAGACACGGTGGAAAGCTTAACCAAAAAGGCTTACATTGACGACTACCTCGGTTCGTTCCGTAAGGTGGACATGGTCATAGAACAGGTGGTGGGGTTTACGGAGCTTCTAGATAAGTATGGACTCCACCTTACGAAGTAGGTGTCCTGGAACTCCAGGGGCCTGTAAGCCATGAGGAACAACGAACGATCAGGGAGGACCCGTTGGGTGGATGTTCACCAAAAACAATTGAACGCACTCGCGGGTGCAGTGGGATGACAGATTCGAATGAGTTCGTTTACCAACCAAAAATTTTCCGTGATCCTATCATCTGTCTCTAGCTTTTAAGATCTTCTTAGGTTCGTTTTTTGACTGGTTCCCAAAAAGGCGTTGCTACAACGGTTGTGCAGAAAGAAAACCGGTTAGGATGATCCCATTGATCTCACAGATGACCTGTGGTGGGAGAGAACTTCCGACCAGGATCAGGGGAATAGGGAGCATAAATGTTTTGCAATGCCTGTTTTCAAAAGTCGTAACGTGGAAAGGAGAGTTGCATGCGTTCTCGGACACTTGGGAAGTAGGTTACGGTGCGGTTTGAATATTTCTGCCCACGGCTCGAGTCGCGCCTTTGAATTCAGTATGGACCCCCACTCCTGGAGTTATTTGCAGCAGTTTTGCGGTGAAGATGGTGGAGAATCTAGGATGTTTCAAGTGCATGGACTTGACGGTAACCATGAGGCGGATTTAACGACCGCAATGTTAAGAGCGGTTTTAGTAATATCAGCGCAAACAAGCTCAAATCCATCCGCAATTGGACAAATACTGATAATGCATATATGGGTAATCAGCCGGGGCTCCACCAGCCCAATGCTCGCCTAGGTGGCACACCTATGAAAATGGTAAAACATAATGTAGAATAATTGTGATGGGAAAACCTAAGAAACAGCACTCAGGACTATGGTGATGGAGGAGATGGGGTTCCGAAGCTTCTGAAACGAGCAAGGATATATCGTTGAGGAGTGAAAAAGAAGAATACAAGATGTTAACTTAGTCTGGGCTTCCCCTATGGCTATATGGTTTAGTAAATATGCTTCCTTTTCCTCTATGAACGAAGCGATCACATCAATGTGTTTTCAGAAACTCAATCCAGTTTTATACACCCGATCCTCAATTGAGTATTAGTGGTGAGATGAGCGAGAAATGGTTCATTAACGACTCTAAGTGCTTTGTTTTAAAACGATATAGATGGTGGTCTGAAAATGTGTATCTGTTGGGGTAGTCTTCTCCATAATGGCGAATATTTAGTAATAGAGCAGTTGGCTATAGAGGATGTCTTTGGTACTGGAAGAGTAATAATAAACTCCGATTCATTGAGCAATGCATCACGGACGAGACTTCAAGCAGTTGGGGATAGAGCAGTGCGTTGGCAACACGGATAAGGTAGGTCGGGATTAAACTACACCCACATTTCTAACTTGTGGCTTGCTCGGTTCGGGGAGAATTCATTGTGAAGTGTAAAACGTGACTGCAGAAAATCACCATAAATATACCTTGCATGTCAGATCTCAGGAGGTCTTTGTCAAACTAATATATTAGATGCATTATCTTAGGCATGGTTCTGTTTGCTTGACTGTTGATTCGTTAGCACACCCCGCGCGACTTTCATGCTCCACATTTTGGCACCCGCGTGAACCACGTAAATAGTTTTGTAAAGGCTCCTGTTTTCATTCAATGTGATCGGTTATGAGTGATGTAATGCTAATAGCACAGCGTTATCGGTACATGTGCTTTGCCTGCGTTATTACCTTTATATCATACACAATAAAAACCAACACAAGCGCAGCGATTTCTTGATGCACTGCTTACATCATTCGGTCCAGGCACTGTGATCGTTCATTTGAAGTCCGTTTGTGTTTGTATAGTGAATGCCTTTATAATTCCTAGAACAAGATGCAACCCAATTTGGTGTAAAACACAAAGAAGCGCAAGAATGCTTCGCACATTCTGTGGTATTATTCATGAGTAGCAAATGATGCACACGGAAACCACACCCTCGACAGTGAGCCTCAGACACTACCAAAGCAGAAGGACAAAAGTCTGCGTAAAAATGAACGCTCGGTGAGAGGGAGTAAATAGAAGATTCCTGTCCTGTGGTTGAAGCAAATACAACAGATTCTGCACGTTTGATAGTATCCGACAAGTACTTATCCGGGCGTGGCATCCAAAAATCGATGTAATCAAGCAGAACGTCCGCAGTCGACCAAAGTGAGCGATCAAAAGGAAACGGACTGTAGCGAAACAAACCTCCGTAAGTTAGATGATCCAGGAATGTGCAAAGTGTTCGCAGGGTTATCATAACTAGAGGGCACAGGGCAAAAGTAGAGACGGGCAAGTACATCGAGCAGAAAATGGACTGCGATGAAACCCAGTGTCATTACGAGCAAGTTGTGCAGGAAGAGAGACAAACGAACAGAAGAAGCAGGGAAGGAATTTTCGATCAATTTAGTTGTTGCAAACATCGTAGCGTTTACGAATCAATTAAGTTTTGGTTTTGGGATTCGACTTCAACTGCTTATTGCTCAAACGCTGTTTACAAGAAGAACTTTCATCCCTCCCGTTTAATCCTAAACCTCCCGACTTTGAGCGCGTTGATTGTATTTTCGCCATGTTGCCCTTCTCCACTCTGAAACTTACGCTTTTTTTTATACACGTGTACTAATTCCAGACTGATATTTATTTGTCAGTGAACCCCTTCTGTTTGCCCCCGAAAGTTCTTCCCCGAATCGAGTGTAAAACAGCGCGGTGTCATAGCTTCTCACCTAATACTTTATGAATCGCCTTGTCAGAATAGAGTATGTAGCAGAAAGACTAGTTTTGCTTAGTTCAATAAAGTCCTTGTTCAAAAATCTTCGTCCGAAGCAACGGGTATTGCGGAAGATTGTGTTTGTCATCGACGTCTGTCTGAAGTCTACAGTAGCTGAACTGTCACGTCTAAAATGGTTCAGCGATTTGGACACAAGAACTTTGTGCATGTTTGTTGAGACAATTTGGTTTAAAGAAAAATCGATACCGGTTTTGGTTTTGTAAACAGTGTTAACATGAGATGATTCTGCAAAACTGACTATACTACTTGATTTAGAGGATTCGTAAACTAGAATTGGATCTTATGTTAATAAAACTGCTCAGTCTTGTTGGAAACTAACTTCAGAAGAATGATCATCACCTTAAAATACACGAAGCT
>LUCM01008555.1:19419-45953 GCA_008360955.1 Fasciolopsis buskii
TATATATGTGCAATATATACTTATATATATAATATATATTAAACCGTAGTATTCTGGGCATTCTGCCTCGTTCCTAAGGTTGGCTCAGCCCAACTGGACAAACATTATCAAACGAATACAGATTGTGAGTTCTTCTTGGACTCTTCGACCAAGAGGCTTCCATTGCACACCTCCTCATGCTACCGCCGATTCGAGTCTGGTGAGAAAGAGCAATCAATTCGGAGTGTTACAAGTATGGGATGTTTGGACAAGAAGAGACATCGGGTACGATACCTGACGAGCGACAAGTTAACCGCCAAACCGGTCGTGTGCTCCCGGGCAAATTTTGTCTTCCGCATCCAGATACTACTTCCTGCTCCTATATATATATTATGTAAATATATATATATATTATATATACGTATATTCCTGGGCATTCTTGCCCTCGTTCCTAAGTTAGGCCTTCAGCCCAACTGACAAACAAATTATGTCAACGAATCACAGTTGTGATTCTTTCTGTGGATCTTCGACCAAGAGCTTCCGATGCACACTCCTCATGCTACCGCGATTTCGATTTCTGGTGGAAATATCAAATCAATTCGGAGTGTACAAGATATGTGGATGTTTTGGACAAGAGAGCATCGCGTCACGCATACCTGACGAGCGACAATAACCGGCCAAACCGGTCGTGTGCCTCCCGGGAAATTTTGTATTCACGTCATCCAGAAACTATTCTTCTGCTTCTACTTAGATATTATTTGTTGCATAATTATTATATAGATATATATATACGTAATATTATGGGGCATTCTGCCCTCGTTCCTAAGGGTTGGCTCAGCCAACTAGACAAACAATGATCACGAATCACAGTTGTGATTCTCTGTGGACTCTTCGACAAAGTTTCATGCACATGCCTCATGCTAACCGCGATTCGATTCTGGTGAGAAAATCAATCAACTTCGGATGTACAAGTATGTGGATTGTCTTGGACAAGAGAGCATCGGGTACGCCATACCTGACCGAGCGACAATAACCGGCCAAACCGGTTCGTGTGCTCCCGGGCAGAATTTTGTTTCCGCATCCAGATAGAAATTACTGCTTCTACATATTATAAATATGTGCATATATATATATATTTATATACGTACCGGGTATATTCTGGGCATTCTGCCCTCGGTTCCTGAAGGGTGGCTCAGCCCAACTGACAAAAACAATTTATAACGAAATCACAGTTGTGATTCTTCTGCTGGACTCTTTCGACCAAGAGCTTCCATGCACACTTCCCTCATGCTACCGCAGGATTCGATTTCTGGTGAGAAATATCAATCAATTCGGCGTGTACAAGTATGTGGTATGTTTGTGACAAGAGAGCATTCGGGTACGCAATACTGACGGAGCGACAATAACGCCAAACCGGTCGTGTGCTCCCGATGGACCCCAAATTTTGTTTCGCATCCAGATTACTACTGCCTGCTGTCTATTTATGATATTATGTGCATATTTATTTATATATTATGTACATACGTACTATTTTGGGGCATTCTGCCCTCGTTTCCTGAAGTTGGCTCCAAGCCCAACTTGACAAACAATTATCACGAATACACCAGTTGTGACTTTCTTCTGTGGACTCTTCGACCAAGAGCTTCCATGCACACTCTCTTCTATGCTTACCGCGATTCGATTCTGGGTGAGAAAGATATCAGATCAATTCCGGAGTTGTAACAAGTATGTGATGTGTGGAACAACAACCCATCCAACCTCCCCACCAAACTACACCCCACCCCATCCCCAACGGAGCATCGAGTATGATACTAAGTATTAGCGGAGTGTGGTCAATCTGCTCTATTTACGCTATACCTGACGAGCGACAAGAACCGCCCCAACGGTCGTGTGTTCGCCGGGCCAAAATTTTGAATGGCCGCATCCAGATACTACCTCCTGCTTCATATATATGATGTGTTGTGTGCAATATTAATAATATATAATTATATATTCAAACGTATATTCTGGGGCACTTCTGCCCTCGTTCCTAAGGTGGGCTTCAAAGCCAACTACAAACAATCTTATCAACGAATCACAGTTGTGATTCTTTTGTGGACTCTTCGACCAGCAGCTTCCATGCACCACTCGGCATGCTACCGCGATTCGATTCTTGGTGAGAATATCCAATCAATTCGGAGTGTCAAGTATGTGGATGTTTGCAAAGAGAGCATCGGGTTACGCATACCTGACGAGGCGACCAATAACCGGCCAAACCGGTCGTGTGCTCCCGGGCAAATTTTGTTTCCGCATCCACATACTACTCCTACTATATATATAATATATGTGCATATTACATATATATATACATACGTATATTCTGGGCATCTGCCTTCGGTTCCGAAGGTTTGCTCAGCCCAACTGAACAAAACAATTATCAACGAATCACAGTTGTGATTTTTTGCTGTGGACTCTTCAAACCACAGAGCTTCCATGCACACTCCCTTTCATGCGGACCGGATTCGTTCTGGGTGAGAAATATCATCAATTCGGAGTGTACAAGTGATGTGATGTGTTTGGACAAGAAGCATCGGGGACGCATAACCTTGACGAGCGACAATAACCGCCAAACCGGTCGTGTGCTCCCGGGCAATTTTGTTTCCGCACCCAGAATACTTTACTTCCTGGCTTCTATATATAATATATGTGCATATATATATATATATATTTATGATATACATCGTATATTCTGGGGCATTCCGGTCCTCTTCCTAATTGTTGGCTTCAGCCAACTGACAAACAATGGATCAACGAATCACAGTTGTGAATTTCTTCTGGTGGACCTCTTCGACCAGAGAGTTCCATGCACACTCTCATGTACCGCGGATTCAGTTCTGGTGAGAAATATCAATCAATTCGAGTGTACAAGTATTGGATGTTTGGCTATAGAGAGCATCGGCACGCTACCTGACGAGCGTCAATAACGCCAAACCGCGTCGTGTGCTCCCGGGGCAAAATTTTGGTTTCCGCATCCAGATACTACCTCTGCTTCTATATATTTTGTATATGGGCAGTTTATATTTTATATACATACGTATATTCTGGGGCAGTCTCCCCTCGGTTCCTAAGGTTGGCTCAGCCCAATGCAAACAATTAATCAACGAAATCACAGTTGTGATTTTCTGTGGACTCTTCGACAAGAGTTCCATGCACACTCCTCATCTACCGCGATTCGATTCTGGTGAGAATATCATCAATTCGGAGTGTTTATACAAGTATTGTGGATGTTTGGACAAGAGAGCATCGGGTACGGCACTTACCCTGACGAGCGACAATAACGCAAACTGGTCGTGTTGCTTCCCGGGGCAAATTTTGATTTCCGCATCCAGATACTTACTTCCTGCTTCTATATATATATATGTGCATATATTATTGTAAATATACATACGGTATATTCTGGGGCATTTGCCCTGCGACTTTCCTAAGGTTGGCTCAGCAACTGACAAACACATATATATAGTCAACGAATTTCACAGTTGTTGATTCTTCTAGTGGATGCTCTTCGACCAAGAGCTTCCATGCACACTCCTAATGCTACGCGATTCGATTCTGGTGAAAATATCAATCAAATTCGAGTGTTACAAAGTATGTGTGAGGTGGGAGGGTGTTTTGGACCATGGAGGGAAGAGCAATGAGAGCATTCGAGCGTACGCATACTGACGAGCCTTGTTGGAAACACATATACCGTTTCACCTGACTGCAAACCGTTGATTCATTGAGGTTGCTTGAAAACCTGAGGGCAAATTTTGTGTGGTATGCCGCATCCAGTGATACTACTGCCCCTGCCTTTCTAATAAATGTGCATAATATGAATGATTATATATATATATATTATATATTATACATACGTATAGTCTGGGGACATTCTGCCCATCGTTCCATAAGGCTTGGCTCAGCCAACTGACAAACAATTATCAACGAATCACCAGTTGTGATGGTCTGTGGACTCTTCGACCAAGAAGCTTCCATGCACACTCCTCATGTACCGCGATTCGATTTCTGGTGAGAAATATCAATCGTAATTCGGAGTGTACAAGTATGTGGAGTTTGGACAAGAGAGCATCGGGTTACGCATACCTGACGAGCGACAATAAACCGCCAAACCGGGTCGTTTGCTCCGGGCAAATTTTGTTTCCGCATCCAGATACTACTTCCTGCTCCTAATATATAATATATGTGCACTATATATCTATAATTATATATATACCGGTATATCTGGGGCATGTCTCCCCTCGTTCTGAAGGTTGCTCACGCCCAACTGACAAACAATTATCAACGAATCACAGTTGTGATGTCTTCTGTGGACTCTTCGACCCAAGAGCTTCCATGCACATCCTCCATGCTACCCGCGATTCGATTTCTGGTTGAGAAATATCAATCAATTCGGAGTGATTACAAGTAGTTGTGAATGTTTGGACAAGAGAGCATCGGGTACGCATACCTGACGAGCGACAATAAACCGGCCAAACCGGTCGTGTGGACTCCCGGGCAAATTCTTGTTTCCGATCAGATAGCCTATTTCTGCTGTCCTATATATATATGATGCATAGTATATATATATATATACATAGGATTTTCTGGGGCATTCTTGCCCTCGATCCTAGGTATCGGGCCTCAGCCCAACTGACAAAACCAATTATCAACGAATCACAGTTGTGATTTCTTCGGTGGGACTCTTCGACCAAAGAGCTTCCATGCACACTCCTCATGCTACCGCGATTCGATTTCTGGTTGAGAACAATATCAAGTCAATTCGGAGTGTACAAGTCATGTTGGATGTTCTGGACAAGGAGCATCGGGTACGCATACCTGACGAGCGACCAATAACCGCCAAACGGTTCGTTGTGCTACCCGGGCAAATTTGTTTCCCGCCATCCAGATTACTACTTCCTGCTTCTATATATAAATATATATGTGCGATATATATATAATTTACCTACGTTTTATTCTAGGGCATTCCCCCTCGATTCTTCAGGTTGGCTCAGGCCCCAACTTGGACAAACAATTATCAACGAATACAGTTTGTGATTCTTCTGTGGGACTCATTGCGACCAAGAGCTTCCATTGCACACACCTCATGCTACCGGCGATTCGATTGACTGGTGAGAAATATCAATTCAATGCGGAGTTTTTCAAGTATGTTGGAATGTGTGGACAAGAGAGACAACCCACACAAACTGTCGGCTTAGTTGGGTCACCGGTGAATTTCCAGATTCCATTGCCATACCGTTGGATCGCTATTTGGACATTCACGATATGATGCATAAAACTGAAAAATATCATCGAGCTGAGTGTATAGCTAACATGGGGTTGAAATGGAACTTGGGAAATTGCTACATAATTCTGCAGCAATGTTTAGAAAATTGAATGACACTGGCGAACGTGCCCAGACTCATCCAGTTCAGCACAAATGCCCCCAAAACGCCCGAAACAGACCCGAAACAAGTCCGCCAAACGCACCCCTTCATAGGACCCCGAAACCGACCCAAAAACAGACACTTTTCCAACAACCAGGGATCGTTTCGGGGACTGTTTTGCAAAAACGTCACCCAGGTATGCATTTTGCACCATTGCCCCACAAAATGTCCCAATAAAAGCTTACTGAGACCCTAATGTAAACGCCCGCACAAAGAAATCCTTTGATACGCAACCTAAATTTAAATGCGAGTTAAGGACGACCACATTTTCCCTCCGCCGACTGCACTTTCCTAACGCAACGGTCTGTTGGGTTACCCGACGGTTTATGGGGGAAAACTGTCAACGCAATCTGTAGAAAGAAGTTTCATTGTTTGTCTGTCGCGGTCATGCAGATATCCTAGTATCAGCATATGCTCATAAGCACTGTTACTCTACTAACCGTTAAACCCGTCAGTAAAATGCGAGCAATCATTTTTAAATCACGTTGTTTCTCCTTGAAGCGATAGATCAGCTGGATTGGCCAGTACTGAACAGGACCTGTCACGTATTTGTTGACCGACAAACGTGGAATACAGAATGGCCTCGATAATGGATCTTCATGTACAACTAGCTAATGAAGGGAATTGTCAGTTGGTCAACAAAATTATTCGGACACTATGTACTCTAGTGTTCGTTTGTAAAATGAGATTATGATCGTACATTTACCGCAAAGGCCAAGATGCAAGTTTCGTCAGTTTATTTTTTAGAAAAGCTTTGCAAACTGGAGAAATGAAATGGCCATTCTAATCTTATAATGACTTGAGGGAAGCGGAAAGAAGTTTCTACCTCTAGTTAACCCGGAAAACAGCTGATTCCTTTAAATTATCATGTATTCAGTGAGCTAGCACGAGCTGCGTTCACTATTTAACTTGATTCCACTTATGACAAATCTCAGTCGTCATGTCACCAACACTATCCATTAGCAGCTGTTCGCCAATGACTCGCCGTGCTGATCTGGGTCCAAAATCATGCCAATGCTGATTGGCTGCCTCCCGTGTTATCGAATGAATCATTCGTGATGATATAGAAAATTCGTACCTTAACTTTGCTGCCGGTGCTAATATACAACGATAGCCAAACTCTAGGTGGACCATACACGAATGTCAGTGACGCCAACACCCACGACCCAATCGAATTGGCGCTTCTCGATAGAGTCAGATGAACGAATCAATGAATAAGGAACGATGCAAGTGGGCCGTGCAAATTTTTCCAAATGTGAGTAATCCTTATTCAGATTGCATTTTTGTCGAATGGACTCGAAGATTTTCAAATTATTGCCTTAAACACAGACCCCTCGCTCGCAACATCTACGATAGCCTGTTACTGCTGAACTATCTTGATGTACTAACTGAATGGTGGGCTTTGCTCACCTCCGCCGTCAACTTCATCCCACCGGGCACTGACTGGCCCACAGCTGATTATCGCGAGTTCAAATTTAGAAGGCCGTTGCTAGTGTTTGCGATCAAATAAGCATAGATCCAAAACACAGGGAATAATTCGGATTGTGAGATCACTAAGACCCATTCCTGGTGGATTTAGTGGTTACAAATGACAGGCATCAAAGCGATATGAATCACTACCCACCTAAACTAGGCAGAATTGATGATGTAGCAGTCCACTGTGGGTATACAATTTCTGGGCCGCCAATTTCCAAGGTAACCTCATTTGCTGGTTATTTTAAAAGGGCGAAATTCCAAGCCCTCTAGAGATTTCTGAATCCCTATCGCAGCAACAACCTCTCAAGCTCGAATGCCGAGGATATCGCTAATTGGCTAGAGGACGTATTTTCCACGGATGTCAGCGCCTTTGCCCCGAGGACCCAAACCTCCGCTGCGTAAAGTGTCGCATTCCTGACCCAAAGAACGCCTGGTAAATGTAACGATCTTGCCATATGAGAGATTCAAGCCCACAGTCCTCGATCACTAGGAACGGATTTTCGTTCCCGTTGGAATCCAGTGTATGAACTTGCTAAGGGCTCATCAAGGGACAGTTTAGGGTGTACTTTGTCGTGCTGGGAAAATGAAATCTTCCTTTATTAGCACAGGTGGAGACTGAAAACTTTGATACCTTAGCCCAAAAACCTCAGGCAATTATCTAATAACTTCCGCCACCTGGTCGCTGATGCCTTTAATTCTGACTTCAGCGCCGTTTTAAAATTATTCCATCCCACCTCTCATCCAGTCTCATTGGTCTCTACTTCGTGACACCTACCGATCAACCGAAGAGCGCTTCTAAAACGTCAGCGCCGTCTGAACTAATACTGCGCCCTGAAAATTGATTGGTTTCATACCCGCATTCTGAAAGGAAGCTCTGCGATCTTAGTCGTTCCATTTATCTACCTTTTGGGCTTGCGCTGATGACTGTACTTACCCTCCAGATGAAGAAAGCGATTATAGTAAAAATCTACAGTAGATTGCAGGCCCCTGCACCAAGGTCTGGACCAGTTAATCTTACGAACATATCTAGCAGAATCTCCTGGAACATGCCAAGGCAATCCATCCGTTCCCATATACAAAGCAATGTGATTCTTTCATCATCCCGGTACGAGTCCCTCCTGGACAGGCCTTGCACCGCTGACAGGCTGATTGCAGAGGATAACCTCACTAAATCCGTTAACGACGGACAGATCACAGACTGCGGAAGCCTCTGACACACTACCGTATAAGCTTCGAACATGTAGGATCATAGGCTTCCACCAAGTTTACGGTGTACCTATCTTGCTACTCGCGGTTTCGTCGTCATCGTAGATCACGCCATCCCTAAACTTTCGTCAGTCACCTGTAGCATCCGTCAAAATTGCGTCCTTGAGCCCCTACTATTTATAATCTGTTTCGATGACCTCTCCTTGTCCCCTCCGTCTGAAATTACTATTTATGCAGGTGAAATGACCGTACGGCGTACAGACAAACGTCTCAATATGCACCAGAAAGGTCAGGTGCTGGTCAAACACTTGGAACCTTTACAATAACGCTGACCGGTGAGGCTTACGATAAGTACAACAGACCGCCAGCATAAAAGCACAAAGTCTCTGTTGCCTCCCTTGCAAGTCTCGACTGCATGTCCTTGTAGCGGAACTTGGATGTTCCTCCAGATAACCTGTTTAAACGAACGTTGACTGCCAAGCGCGGTCACCATTTGCGCGTAACTCACGCACACTTCGCTCGCACGCTCCTGCGAAAATATACTCACCCTGCTACCGCTCCCGACTGTCTTTTCCTTGTACCGGTCAAGTGTCAGGGTTACCAGTATTGCAACCGTACACAGCCGAGTGAGAGTGACGCACAAGTGGTGACAAAGGTTAAGGGCCAGCAAAGGTAATACAATCCATTCTAAATCCTTGACCTATATCGCCTGCAGGTGAGGCCCAACAGGGGTGACTTGACCTTTTTCCGCAGGCCTAGCGAATGAATTATCAACTGGAGCCCACCCTTCCCTCTCAGGGATAATTCGAGAAGAATCTTTAGGCAGCGGCCTTGGAGTTCCTTCCTAACTTACTTCTTCACTCAAGGAGTAATCCTATATGGGATGCCCTACACGAAGAAGTCGCCAGTTCACAAAACAAAGCCACCTTCGGTAAGGATCTTGACACTATTTTACGCCTTAGCTTTCAATCTCCTCCAGCAGCGGTTGCCTCCTCAATTCCGTAAAACCCTTCTATCACTCATGAGGGAGCCGCACTAAGCTTGAAGGCACTGATAGTCATTCCGTTTCTTTCAAATGATTAGACGCTGCCCTCTTATCCCCCACGTTTTGCTCTCCCACCCATTCTTCTACTATCAAGGGGACCTCCGCGCTGACCTTGCGCTAGCGGGCCGCTTCAAGGTTTCAACGTTTCAAGGTTAAATTTCACGGCGTGCGTGTGACGCAGTCAGGTGTTGTTCCCCTCGTGGCTGGTTGGTGTCGTGCTCCAAGTTGTCTGTCGTTCGTAGCTTTTGCTGTTCGCCATGCCTTATGGGGTATTAATTTGCCGTTCACCACATGCTCCAAAAATGCATTGACCCATGCAGCTTTGGCCCACGCTTGTTTAACCCACAGTTTGGACATTGACACTCCGTAGGCTTTGGGCTTGCGTGATATCGTAACGGGCAAACTAAGATAGTTATTCCGAGTAGGTTTGCAGGCGGTCTGAAACGGGCCTTAGGTGGATTTGGGTCGTCTCGGCCTCAATTCCTAGTGTCCTTGAAACGGAGAACGGTGATTGGAGTAGTGCTCTGCTTTGTCTTTGCTATTACAACCTTCTGACTTGCGGATCGCCTTTGCCTCATGGTGCCTGCTCGTTTCGAACCACCAAACAACTCGAGTCGGTCACCTCGCTGATAATTACCATTGGGGATTCATACCAGACTTCCGATCTCATCACGTGTTAGTCTACAACAAGCTGTCCCTGTTCCGTGCACAACATACTGCCGGGGTTAGACTGCGGTAAGCGGTTTGACCCAACCCTTCCATCAGTCTTTCTAAACTGTGACGGTAAAGCCAGAATGAACGCCACCGGATGAAACCTATCGGCACAGGTTGCCTGCTAAGAATGCCCTACATGCTGTTAGCTTAGTGAATTGTGTTTTGTCCCGTCTTGACACAGCACCCTAGATTTTGGACAGATGCCTGCGCCTTCCCCATGCGCGCTTGTTCATCCCGGCTAGCGCAAAGCACAATGAACCGCGGCTGATAGATATGCGAATTTAAAGCAACCTACGTAAGGAATATGAAATCTGTTGGTCCCAAGGAGGATCAGAGATGTTACATGCAGCTATTACGAGTGACCCTCACTAGTTGTTTCATCTCATCCGACCCCGCGGTCAAAAGACGGCACAGCTATCGGCGTAGCTGACAGTTAACCTGTTCACAATCAACGACGGCGGTGGCGAATTCTACGCTCACCTAATCAATAAAGTTACATAGACCCTTGGGTTGTAGTCACTTCCATCAAATAACGAATGAACTGGAGAGCCATCGGCATCCGTGCTGTAAAGTTACACCGGATGCATGGTTATCTCGGATTCTTAGACCGACATCCAAAGACGTGTGAAATTGTCTGACCTCTTTTTGCCCAACAGGTGACACTCCGTTGTGCCGTCGAGGAAAAGCCAGGTAATGTTGGGGACGCTACGCCATATACCGTTCACAAGCATCTTTACGGGTTTTGCTTGTATAGTTTTCTCTTGCCATGCAGAAGTATCCTCAGGCAGCGCGGGCCCTGTGCCCCTGACTGACTGGGACACCTAAACGAACTAAGAACCCTAACGTGAGCACATCACTAAGGCTATTTATCCGTTGGGACCTGGATACTGATGGATTATCATTCGTAAATTCCAGACCATGCGGGATACCAGGAATGATTGCGGTTTGGCATATTTGGTTGGTGGCAACATTATTAGTAGGGAAGGAAAGAAATTAAGCGCGTTACTTAAGTCTCTTCACTCGAATACCCGCCACAAGACAAAGCTGCCTTTAACTGCTACTGACGATTTGAAAATTTATGTTGCTTCTCCAAATCACGCATAAAAGGTCACTTTCACAATTACTGTTGAAACCTCAGATACCCCAGTAAACCCAAAAGCTTGAATCTCAAGTCTGTCAGTCGGTAAATGGCCAATCGCTATCGCGCGGCTTGTTGCCACACCTGATCCATTACCACCTCATGTGGTTCTACGCCATCCCAAGTTTCAGGGTCATGGCTTCCAACCCCTCCCTTATATATTGGATCCCAGTGGTTGTTTCGTATGCTTCCACTGTACGCATGCGGCAAACGTGCCATAAACCATCGAAACGTCCATTGGACGGACGTTGCGGTTACGGGTAGTCAACTCAACGCTCAAGTTGACTGCTTTGCGGAGACAACGGCACGTCGATGACCCATTTGCTGTCCCATCCAGTCAAAACGACAACGGCGATTGTCTTCTGGTTTGTTCCGACCAGACTTATTGGCAAACATGTATTTGTCATGTGAGAGCGACATTGCCGTGCCTGACAACCTCCTTCGTCATAGTGTTAGACTCACTCGTGGCCTGGATCAGTCGAATTATCGATGATTCTGGCATACGCTTGTGAACGCAGATCACTTCTTGGTCCGTATTCGCTTTTGTTTACGATCACATCAACTCGGAAGCCACGCATTCTGCACAACCGCTGAAAATAGATTCGCTGAGAATTTTGGTGTTTGGTTGCCCTTCTCGTCGTATTGGTAGTATATCATGGGAGTGTCCTCAGTGCTTCAACATTTATGTATGCATATATGTATTGCACAGAGGCTTGAGAAACAGCATGGTGCCAACGCAACAACATGCAGATGAAACTTCACAGAAGGAAAAATAACAAAGGGGGAATAAAAAACCACAACAAACCAGCTATATTTTGTGTTTTGTTTGTACACATCTTGTAATCTCTTGGTTGTTTTTGGATTACTTTTAGGAAGAATAAGGTCAACAGAAACGCGCTTTATAACCTCCGAACACTCGGATTTCCTTGAGGATCTCCGCCTAAGTTGGTGGATCTATTGTAACAGACCACCAGACGCTTTCCGCAATAGCCGCGGAAGGCATTAACACGAAGGGTCAGCTAAGTTGTGGTTCAGAGTGCTCCCCCAGTATACAAGACGTCACTGCAGGTTGTGGATAGATGATCGTTTTGTTCACACCTAATGCTTTCCCACCGGTAGTTAGGATGAGGTGAAACAACTTGTGAGAATTTCCCATGGCGGCAGCACATTCCATCTCGAAAGCTCGTTGAGACCAATAAATCCCGCGATCCTTACGCAAGCTTGCCTACGAGCCGTGGCTCATTATACTTCCTATCAACCGGGATTGATCGGTTTGAATCAGAAAGACACAAAGGCCTAGCAGGAATCCAGGGTTTCAACGCGACAAATCAGGCCACAGCTAACTAAGCCAGGAGAATACAAGGCATTCTTGGTAAGCGACTAGTGGTCAATAATGTTTTGAGGCGGGGGCAATCCTAGAGTTTCAGCCATTGAGCTTCAGAAGACTGATAAGCAAGTCGGGTCGGATAGCTTGTCGCAATCTAATCGATTCTGCAGCGTGCGTTTTCAGCGCCCACCAAAGCACATGGGCAATTTAGTGCATACTAACGCGTTGTCGGAGCCGAGAAGAGCGCTCTTGTAGGCAGCGCCGCCAATTCCAGCTAATAGCGATGAGGTCGTTATGGGTCCACCGCTGGCTCGAAGAAGTCAGACGCTAGGTGGTGTACCGGCGATTGGAACGTCTGAAGCTCGCACAAGTGAGAAACAATTTTTGGTCTGAGCACAGGACCAACAACCGTTCCCCGTTCTCAGAAGGACAGGAATCAAGACCAAAAGAACCTAGATGCATCTCTTTCGAGGACAGCCGACCGCCTCTAGCATTCATTTCCCCTGCCGAAATCATGATGTCACCCCGCCTTGCTATGCGTAAGAGGTCATGGCGCATTTGATAAGAAGTATCCTTGACTGCATCTGGGCTGCAATCTGATGGTACGTACGCTGAGACAACAAACAAGTTGCGTCTATCAGAGAGACGATTGCGTATTTTGCACGAACCTCTTAGTCTCACCGTGCATAGCCGGCTGTCGACTGGGATCCAGTCGAGTAGTGCAGCCTCAACCCTCCCACTGAGATCCACACTAACGCCAGCAACATCAGAAGCCGCAGCATCAGGGGCTCCAGAAAGACGTAGATGAAACTTCATGGAAGGACTAGATGGGAATGTCAGTCGGACAACAGCTGGAGTCTTGAATGTGAGTCTCTTGGGAAGAACACATTGATGGCTAGGGTCTCCAGTGCCCAGGCTAAACACCCCTGTTGACCTACACACATCAGTGTTCGCACATTGAATGAGGATAGTTTAATAGGGCATTAGCCGGTGGAAGGAGACTTGGCAAGTTTTGGATCGTGTCTGAAGGAAAAGTCGAGAGCACAGGAGCCGTACTTATTCCAGTGAACTAGCACTAGCATAACCTACTGTAGATCCCGAAGAATGTAAGGAAACAGGGTGGGGACAGGAGGAATAACACGAGTTGTTAGAGGAACAAACAGCTATGTACTGTGGAAGGTCGTTTTTGCAAGCGAGATAATAGCTAGAAACGTTCGTGCAGAGGTCAGTCAGTCATAGTTGATTGCGTTTATGGGCTGTTGTACTACTCGTTCCCCCCATTCAGAGCAGGTCTTTTTATTCGAGGATGCGCATGTTGCCTTTGCGCAGCCAAGCGCTTTCTGGAGGGTAGCAGAACCATTCCAGACGAGCTGATAGCCATTTGGCCGGTTATTGTTAGTTTATTGTTTCATTGTATCCAGCCATTTTGCTAGCCTGGCTGGTTCTCAACAGCTCGTCAGACATCAGCGCTATAATATATAGTGCCCGTATCCGTGACTCAGTCGTTCGACGCGGGTTCCGCTGCGGTGGATATGCTCTGCTTATGATTTCTGATGGTTGAAATAGCTGTGCAGGGCTTTTATTATTTCAATCACAAGTTAGACATTGACACTGTACTGTGAACCATTTGGATAATTATTTCCCATTTTACATTATGTATTACTGACTAACTTCATGTTATGTATGTTTCTAGTGCAATATGTCAAAACTACCATATAAAGTTGGTGAGTCATTCAGTTTGAAACGAAAATGAGTTTTGTCCGCAGCTGACATCTCCCTTGCTGAATGGGGTAGGAAAACAATCAACGTGGCTGAAAATGAAATGCCTGGCCTTATGTGGTTACGAAAAGAATTTGGCCCCCAAAAGCCACTTTCCGGTGCCCGTATTGCCGGCTGCCTTCACATGACTGTTCAAACGGCGGTCCTGATAGAAACTTTAACGGAGCTCGGTGCACAGGTTCAGTGGTCTTCGTGCAATATTTTTAGCACTCAAGACCATGCTGCCGCAGCCATTGCCAAAACTGGTGTTCCCGTATATGCTTGGAAAGGGGAGACGGAGGAAGAGTATCTTTGGTGCATCGAACAGGTAATCTGCCTGTAGTTTATTGATTTTCCTTAGACTCTTATTTTTCCTGATGGGCAACAGTTGAACCTGATACTTGACGATGGTGGTGATCTAACTAATTACGTTCACGAAAAACACCCCGAGTTGCTGGCCGGCATTCGTGGCCTGTCTGAAGAGACTACAACCGGTGTACACAACCTGTATAAGATGTTCAGAAACGGCAAATTGAAGGTTCCCGCTATCAACGTCAATGATTCGGTTACTAAGGTTTGTTCAAACATCTGTCCAGCTAAGTTACTTTCAGAGTAAATTCGATAATTTATACGGTTGTCGTGAGTCTCTGGCTGACGGTATCAAACGAGCCACTGATGTTATGCTCGCCGGTAAGGTGGCCTTTGTTGCTGGCTACGGGGATGTTGGGAAGGGATGCTGCCAGTCCCTGCGATCTTATGGTGCTCGTGTCCTTGTGTCGGAGATCGACCCTATCAATGCTCTTCAGGTAAGAAATTTTAACATTTATTCATTTCAACTCTCGGTGAGATTTGCGACAAAGAGGAGCGCTTCTATCGACAAAAAATTAGTCTTTCAGAATTGTGTTGGTGGTATCCTGATTGATATAGATCCATTCAAACCATCACCATCACGTTAGTTTTAGAATTGGGTGACACTCAGTCTTCTTTCCTTAGGGTACTCATTTAGGAATTAGGTGAGAAGTTGATTTCTCAGAATGCCACAACTGTTTATATTGCACGGTGATTGTAATGTACAATGTAAGGAATGAGTCGAAGAATTCTACGTTAGTAAATGGTAATATAAAAAAATGAGGTATGTAGAAAGGCCAAGGTTGTTCCGGACTTCCGTGGTTCTTGGAGGAGATAGGTGTAGACGACCTTCCAGTGCTTGAAATTGATGACTAAAGGGGAGAAGCTACCACAGAAGCAGGTCCTCAGGTGACTAGGAGTTTCGGTCAAAAAAATATGAGCAGGTCTCTGGCTATTGTACTTCTGGTTAGAAATCAGAGTGGGCTGGCCGGTCAACTTGGCAGCTTTGTGTTGGTCTTGGTCCAGGAAAGATAAAA
The DNA here is from genome assembly GCA_008360955.1 of Fasciolopsis buskii. Classification (NCBI taxonomy): domain Eukaryota; kingdom Metazoa; phylum Platyhelminthes; class Trematoda; order Plagiorchiida; family Fasciolidae; genus Fasciolopsis; species Fasciolopsis buskii. The sequence continues at coordinate 34,904 of LUCM01008555.1, forward strand.
CGGTTGGCAAATCCCATACGAAAAGTGACTCCGGTTTTCTGATTAAAGAATTGTTTGTATTCATGTAGTGAGTTATCAAGCGGATGTCATCATAGAACATGAGTAAGTCAGATGAGGAGGCACATTCATTTTATAATCTTTTTCCACTGAGTTTCGAGTAGATCTTCAAACGTTAATGGGTTTCTTCTCGATATGTCGTTTCTGGGTCAGCGCAGTCATTTTGTAGTATTTTTTGTACTTTTCCCCACCAAGCCACAGCCGAATCTCACGACCCATAGCCCTTCAGCTACGCTGCTGTATACAACTCAGATGAAAGTACGGAAATATTCCGAGGTCAACGACTGTCAAAAGTAGTTGATTCTTCTGGTAATCGGCGATTCAAAGCTGGCAGGAAAAATGAGGGAATCCAATCGTCGTATGCTGCGCAGTTGACCATTGTAATGGTTTCTGGCAGTGCAACACATAGTAATGACGTTGGTATGACAAAGAAAAGCACTTATCCGTTTTAATTGATTGAACACTTCGTGGTTAGTGTGATCTTGTGCATCCGGAGCCCTGTGATATTCCTTAGTCCCAATTAAAATAGGAACATCTTTAGCGAAGTGAATACATTGATGATCCAAAGATACATACACACGGTTGACAGAAGCGCATACCTACTACCGTCACTATTCTGTGCTGCAACATTTCACATGACAACAACAGTCAGCTGCGCAGCATACGGTCACTTTCCCTCATTTGTTCATTGGGTCCAGTGATCTTCAGAAGAATTACCTTTGTTAACATCGTTGATCTCAGAATGTTGCGGTGTTTTCACTTATATTTGCAAAATCCGTTTGCTCTCTTGCGAAATACAGTTCGCCAGGTAAATCATCGAAGGTCGTGGGATTCCGTAAGATCTAGCGCATTCATTATTTTTATTTTAGGCCCACTTTATGCTCGCATAAGCAAAGATTTTTTGGCATGCTGTTGGAATGTGATAAGCTGGGATGTGAGGGAACGAGATTAACGAGCGATTATTCCCTCAAGAACAGTGGAAATGAATATAGACAACGCAGTTCCTTTCAAATTGGGTGGAGAAGTGCTGATGAAATCACTTACCTCCTGATTCGTGATATTTGGAACGAGGAGCGTATTCCGCTATCGTGGGGTGAGTCACTGATTATACCCATCTTCAAGAAGGGTACACGGAGTGACTGCAGCAATCACCGTGGGGTTAGGTTAATCCCGATAGTCACTAAAGTGTCGGCTTCGATAATGCTGCGCCGTTTGACACCGATTCGCGAGAGTAATATCCGCGAACAACAGGCCGGATTTCGGCCAGGTCGAGGTTGAATCGACCAGATATTCACTTTTTTACAGATACTCGAAACGCGCCACACGCACCGCCGCTCTACGGTCGTAGTCTTTCTCGACTTGAAAGGTGCTTTCGACTCCGTGGATCGACCAGCACTGCTCAGTGCTCTCCACCGGAAGGGTATGCCAACGAAGTTCATGAACCTGTTGCGAGCATTGTACTCGCATACCTATGGTCGCGTTGAGCTATACGGTGAACTGTCACGTTCATCCGAAACGACTAGTGGCGTTAAACAAGGGTGTCCCATATCTCCATTCTTGTTCAACTTCGTCATGGACGAGGTGATGGAAGATGCTTTAGGAGGTCTTCGGGATGTAGGAGTCGAACTGGGAAGTGGAGGAAAGCCACGCGACCTAGGTTACGCAGACGACGTCGTGTGCCTGTTCGAGTCTGCGGACCATGCACAATGCGCACTAGATAGACTGTCGAGATCGGTTGCTCGGTTTGGCATGTGCTTTGTACCTATAAAGTGCAAAGTACTGTTACAGGACTGGACGACAGCAGCGCCGAACTTGATACTGGATGGAAAGGAAATAACGAATGTGGACCGTTTCACCTACCTTGGTAGCTGCGTGTTTAACGATGGTAGCTCGAGATTGGAGGTAAATATGCGTATATCCAAGGCTCGTGCAGCTTACGCTGGACTGAACCACTTGTGGCGTCGGCCTGATATTTCACTGAAGTTGAAAGGTCGTGTGTACTGTGGCACAGTGCGCTCAGTTCTGTTGCACGGTTGCGAGACGTGGAGTATGCGTGTGGGCGATGTTCGTCGGTTGGAGGTTTTCGACAACCGATGTTTACGTAGTATGGCTAGGATTGGATGGAGTGACCGGGTGAGTAATATTGAGGTTAGAAATCTGGTAGTGGGTGCCACTTCTGAAAATAGCTTGTTTCAGCGTATGAAACTTAGTAGACTACGCTGGCTGGGCCAAGTGTTGCGTATGACGAACACTCGTCTACCATATCGTGTCTTATTTTGTGTTCCTCCTAAGGAATGGAAGAAGCCATGTGGAGGCCAACAGATGACGTGGCAACGTGGAATGAGAAAATGTACAGCGAAACTAGGTAAAGTAGGTGTCTCACGCCTTCCACTTTGTGGTTGGGGTCCGAAAGACTCGTCGACTTGCTGGATGGAGACACTGAAGGATGTGGCAGTGAACCGTGAACAGTGGCGCCCGTGCCGTCATTTTCTATTGAATCAGAATGATTGAAAACACGTGCGTTTGTACAGTTCGGCTGTGTTCCGTGTGTTGGCTGCAGCAGCGTCCTATCTGTTTCCGCCTGTTTAGGTCCACTCCCTGTTCCCGTTAGATATTCGCTCTTTTTATCTAAACGTGTAACTCTGGGGAAAGGCAGTGGTCAGTGGGACTTGCCTTGCGGTTTAACGCTGAACGATAATGAGGATGGTGATGCATTCCAAATCTTTATGTTCACAATAGGTCGCTAACATTGACTTTTCTCCTCTGTTGGTTAGAAAACTACAAACAATAAAATACATGTAGGCCATTTCAGCTGCATGAAAGTTGGTAAATCGCTTATTTCAACTTACGTGCACAAAACCAGTTTGGCCAGGGGCAAATCTTGTTTGAATATATATGGTCTAAAAGCCCCTAACCGAAGTTTCTCAACATGCTATCGACTCCAAACTCATCACCATTCTGCGTGCTTGCTGAATCGTACAAACAGTGGGAATCTCTAAAAAATTAACATCACTTTTGCTTTATCCTCTAGAATTAAAATAATGAAATTCGGTATGCCGATAGATCGATCTTTTCCCATTTTTCAATCTGAAATGGGGTTGACCCAAATTGGGTGCTCTTAATTACTGTGAACTAGTGGTGCGAATGGCAAACAACTTCAAGAATCAATAGTTGAAACAGCACGCTGGTTGGGAAATGGTGGACTTTATCGTTACAGTACATTTTTCAAGTATACTTTAACTCACGACGAATGGTTTAACCTTCATTTTTCTCGCCATTCCTTGGATGCGATTAATTTTGGTCCGTTCAGTGCACTGGAAATCTTTTCAGGCACATTCACATCTCTATTAAGGAATACTGGTATTTTCCGTCAAGTTCATATTTAGATCGCGAACGAGCCATCGCGTGGTTTTTATGCTTCGGTACAGGACCTGTGATCTAATGATATAAGCTTTTTATGACATGCTTTATGCATGAGTTCAGTAGAAAAAAACATGCTTACTATCCGCTAGAGCCCACTACATGCGGGCGAGGACCGACAACCGTGACCCCGGAACTCGAAGTAACATGGAACCATATAAAATGTGGTAACAAGCCGGGCAACAACGAGCTGCCGTCTACCACCACATGCTGCAAGTTCGGTTCTGGCTACCGCATTTCCCGTGGAGAGGAAGAGGCCATTCAGTGTACTAATGTTAGTCGGCTCTTACGTTTTGTTTGGGGGCGGCTAGCTGCGATTTCCAGATCAGATCGGTTTCCAGGATGTTCCGTTTCTTGCATTTGAGGCTCCATCTACGGAAGTGAGATCACATCACAGCTAGCAGATATGGTGCAAATTGTATCAATTGTTAAGCTGGCCACAGTATAAAAATTTCTACGGGTTTTTCGTATTTGTTATTTGGCTGTTTGAATTGTCTGCCTACCGCTCGCGATATATGATCATCAGTCCTTTAAAAAGTTGCAAACAACTCGTCGATCTGAAAATGTTTACGGAAATTTTGCCGCATATGCATACATTCCAAGATCTTTCCTCGCTTTAGTTCAGATGACGTTGATCTTTGAGTCATTCTCTTTTGATAAATAATAAGTCGCTAATCTTGACTAAGTCACCTGATCTGCTTGAGCTTCACCCACGGTCGTGGATAACGTGAATATCCCTTAGTATTGTATAGCGAAGCATACCTGATCACGGATTGAGTGGCGGACCCCCAAGATCGTCAAATATCGTGCACATTCGGTAACTCCTTATTCTCTCAATGCGGAGTTAGTAGCATTTCGTGCCACAGCCAGAATTTTGGGATTAACCGGTTTCGCTGAGTCATTCCAAATTCGTGTATATACTGGATATTCCATCATCTTAAATCAATCGGTTCCAGAAGAACTGCAGCAGAATAAAGTGAAGTCAATAACACTTCGTGCACACTGTTTCGTCTTTAGCCCGTCACCGACTGACTAATGAGTAAGATCAAAATCTTTGGAGGCCCTGTATGTCAGCCCGCCAAACGACTTTATTTGTGGGTTTGGTGGACGACCTACTTTGATCAAATCTGACAGTGGTGATCAATCGGGTGTTGTCATTCAAAAGCAGTTCTCCTGTAATCGAACAACGTTAATTTGAGCATCAATAAGAATACTTAACATATGTAGTTAGTTTTATCTTTGGCTGATTTGAGTTGTTTTGATCCTCATTTTTTCCACTGGTTGCGTTTTTTGCCATTCGAACTTATTAGTTGGAGACAGTTTGTATTTTTTCATGGCGTGCTTAACGTATCAGTGTAATGGGAGGGGGCATATTCCAAAGCCCTTGGAGCTTACTAGACGGTAATCCTGCAAATTGGATTGGCCCAGATCCGCATAAGATCTCAATAGGTTAGGTGCAGCAAATTGCCGAACGACAGGAAATTGTCATCTACTAGTGAGGTGATCACTGGACTTGAGATTCCAGCCTTACAAAAAATAGTTTGACTTGTGATCGGCGGCGATTAAGTGGCATATGCGTCTGCCCTTCCTAAGGGGCTAGAGGTTTGAATTCCATCTCCGCCGGACAATTGGTAATTGACAATTTGCTATCGTTCTGCTCATTTCCACCTCTGACTTGTTAAGATTTTATATTGTTCTTTGTCGCCCTAAGCTTCAGGGCCACGGTCTCCGTTTATCCGGGCCCTAATGGTCACAGAGAATCCCGCTTCCACCTCAGTCGTGTGAAAGATGTAGTAAAGAAATCCAAAACTCTCAGTTTGAAGAAATCAAATCATTCAAAACATGGCGCTGGTTTTCATGAATACATGGTGTAGGACAAGCCATCGATGAGAATTTTTTTAGCTTTTCGCTATATGTTGTGATGTAGTGACATGATTACCAATCTCTGGAAAGGCTCATTTTTACCAAATTGTCCTCTGAATGTGCTTGTCGGAGAATTTCGGATACTTGTCCGATTGAAACGGTTAATGAGCCACTGGGTACTAAATTGTCTGATTTTGTCTGTTTTTGTGTGGTTCTTAAAAAACGGCGACTTTACCTCTTAAGCTTTCCCACCTCTCGCGGTCATTAGTCCGGTTAACACATCTTTTTGTGAGTCTTGTTTCAAGGGACCAATAGGCAGCTATCACAGAGTGATTGAGCAGGTAGGTTTTTTGTGATTGTCGCTGCAAGTATGAAAGTACGATGCACGTTTCGTCATAGAATGAAATCGCTCTCCTTTTTCAGTCGTACACCAGCATTCGAAATCACTGTACACAATTAAGTGAAGTTCGAGTATTTCGGTACTACTTGGTGTCTCTTTCACGGATAAGTTAATATGTTATTGCTGATATACTTTTCTTCAAAGAACGATTCGCACGCATTGTTCTGGAGTCCTAAATGGGATTTCCATAAAACAGATTTAATCTCTCAAGAGTCGCGCCAGCTCTCGAACTGTAGAGGTACGGATAAGATACAACAACGTCTACAGAATTAATTTACGAAGTGATAAATAAGGTAGACAAGTAGGTCAGCTAGCAATGATCAACTGGAATGACGGTTTGCTACCCCAAAGAGGTCAGAGATTCGATTACCAGGTCCGCTGGCCACTTTCCTGGATGGTCATTCGCTGTCGTCCAATTCTTTCCCCGTTGAGACCTTATGCAGATCTGTGCCACCCAGTTTTAAAGTTATGATTACTGGCCTTCCACTCCGTCCGTGTGGTGATCCCTGGCAGCTATGAAACATGCCTCTTCCAGTACACTCCTGTTTCATAAGTGCTATTAAAAAAACAAGCGTTCAAAGTCTTTTCAAATTTGTATGCGACGCCATAGGAGGCAAATTTCAGTCAGTTAAACGGTGATAGAAATGCTGAACCCCTTCATGACAATGGCTCGAGCATACGCCAACTGAAGCGTAAAAAGTGTCCGTCCCGACGAACATCCTCCAATTCTTTTAAAGCTTGATGTTAGTGCCTCGATGAAGTTGCCTATCTCGCTCCGTAAAATTTGGGACGAGAAACGTATTCCGTTATCATGGCGAGAGCCGCTGATTGTAACCATCCACAGTAATTGTAGTAGGCATCGTGGAATCATCCTGATTCCGGTAGTAACCAACGTCTCAGTCTCAATAGTGGTTCGCAAAAATGAACTTTGCGAGGACCAGGCCGAAAATAGCCCAGATCAGCGTTGTATTGACCCCATTTTTACCCTTTATCGAATAGTTAAAATGCAACACACACTGTCGGTTGAGAATGATGGTTTTCTCCGACTTTAAAAGCGCCTTCGATTCAGTTGACGAAAGAACTCCATTCAACGTTGTTTATCGGGAAGGTGTGCCGGAGTTCCTGAGTCCATTGCAGTCTTTGCACTAGCATATTTTTGGTGTACAGTAATTTATCAAGTTTATTCGAAACAGCAAACAAAGTCCACTTCACCGTTCTTGTTTAACTCTGTCGTCGACTAGATAAGGGGGAATGCTTTCCAAGGTTTCTAAGTTTTCGGCGTCAAACTGGCAAATGAAACACCCCGTGACCTGGGTTACGCTGATTAGCTTATGCACAACATGCACTAAATAGATGCACAACGGGTCTAGGTCCATTCGACATGCTTCACGGCTTCATGATGCGGACAGCTGCAATGAGAGTGAATGTCAGTAGTTCCCAACCGATTGTAGCCGACCGCTTCACTCCTCTTGGCGTCTGTTTGCGAACGATGGTAACGCGGAGGTGAGCACGCATGTACCTAACGTTCGAGCAACGTACTCGGGACCAAAGTAATTTGTCATCATGATAATCATTCACCATTAAACAACAAGGCAAGCCTCACTGACCCCTGTCTTTCTTCCATCCTTACATGTTCCTATAAAGAGTTGATATTCGAGGGGAACAGGGAGTGGACTTACACATAGAACACATTCTAACTGTACAGATGCACTCTTTCAATCATTCTGATCCGACAGAAAATGACAACGCGATCGTCACTGTTTGCGGTTCACTGTCATATCCTTCAGTATCTCCAACCAGGTAGTTAACAGGTCTTTCGGACCCTAACCGCGAAGGCGCGAGACACCTACTCTGCCTAGTTTCGCTGTACATTTTCTCATTCCACGTTGCCACGTCATCTGCTGACTTAAATGTGGCTTTTTCCACTCCGTGGGAGAAACGCGAAACAAGGCACGACATAGTAGACGAGTGTTCGCCATACGCAACACATGGCCCAACCAGCGTAGTCTACTAAGTTTCATACGCTGAAATAAGGTATTCTCAGAATTGACACCTAGTACTAGCTTCCTCACCTCAAAATTACTCACCCGGTCACTCAATCCAATCCTAACCATAATACGTAGACATCAGTAGTCGAAACCCTCTAACCGACGAATATCTCCCACACGCATAATCCATGTCTCGCAACCGTACAACAGAACTGAGCGCACTGCGGCACAGTACACATGGTCTTTCAACTTCAAGGAAATATCAGGCTAAAGCCACAAGTGCTTCAGTCCAGCGTAAGTCGCTTGAGCCTTCGATATACGTGTGTCTAACTCCATTGCCGAGCCACCATCGTTCGATACGCAGCTACCAAGATAAGTGGAACGGTCCACAATCATTAATGTCTCTCCACCCGGTATCATTTGTGGAGCGACCTGACGTCTCACTGAAATTGGATGGTTGTGTGGACTGTTCTTCGGCGCGCTTATTTTGCTGTATGGTCGCGAAATATGATATTCGTCACTTTGAGGTTTTCGACCATGGTTTCTTGTTTAGTAATACCGGTAGGAGTGAATAGGATGATGTTGTAAGCAGTGCCTTCACCAGAAGTCGAGTAATTTTTTACTGTTTCAGAGAGATACTGTATCACGGAGTATGTAACCCGTTTAGTGACTTCGGCGTTTGGAGCATGCGTTGCAAGTGGCGTACATATATACCGTACCGTGCCTCGCTTTCCGTTCATCCATGGTGTGAGAAGTCACTTGTGGGTGGAAAGGTGACGTGGCAGCGGACTCCTCATATCTTTGTGGTTGGAGTCCAAAAGATTTCTCACCCATTTGGTTTAGGAAATAGAAAGATACGGCAACGAACCGTGGGCAGTGACCTTCGTGCTGTCACTTTCAGTCGAATCAGAATGATTGAAAGAAGTGCATTTGTGCAGTCACACTACATCCCATGTGTTCGCTACTATGGCATTTTTATGCGCTCCCTCCTGTGGATCCACTCCCCTGTCTACCTTCTGTCTTGCTATTTCATGGTGAGAATTAATGTTGTCAGTGGGTTTGATTATGCCGTTTAGCACTGTGCGCTGATGTTACTAATCTTCCACGCTCCAAACACGATTCTTTTATTCGTTCAGAAATGTCTTTTTGTGTGCAGTGACTATTTGACGGTACGACTAGTGCTAACTGTTTCTCCTCTAAGCAACTCCGTAAAATTCCCATTTTTCCCTGTCGCTCCACAGGCCGTGATGGAAGGTTATGAAGTCACAACAATCGAGGAGGCTGTCAAAAGTGCGCGTATTTTTGTCACGGCCACCGGGAACTGTAATATTATCACTAGTGAACATTTCATGAATATGCTTGATGATGCTATTCTATGTAATATCGGCCATTTCGATGTGGAAATTGATGTTCGCTGGCTGAATGAAAACTGTGTCAGCAAAGAACAAATCAAACCACAAGTAAGTTACGATTTATGGGCTTGGGATATCTCTTGTTAGGTTGACCGGTACACGTTGGGGAACGGTCGACATGTTATCGTTCTCGCCGAGGGGCGTTTGGTAAACTTGGGCTGTGCACATGGTCATCCAAGCTTTGTCATGTCCAACTCGTTCACCAATCAAGTATTCGCACAGATTGAATTGTGGACGAAACCAGACTCCTACTCGGTTGGTGTGCATATGCTACCGAAGAAGGTATGTCAGTTTTTCGGAAAGTGACGGATAGATTCATTCTTTTGTTATTTACTTTTTCCGATTTTGCGCGGCTGTTTCCTGTGCAACAGTAAGCCAGATCTTCCGGATAGCCAAGTAAAAATAAGATGGGAAACGGTGTCCTCGGTATTGTTCCGTTTTTTTTGTCCGAGGTTGCACCTCCGACCTATCGGACTGCGCGACAATGGGTTTGTTCCCGGTGGGGTGATCTGTTGTTGTGTGCTTGATTTCCCCCTCTCATCCGTTTGATGAAGCAGTAGGTCTGGTACGCTGATTCGGGTTAATTTACCTTTATGTGAGGTTTGCACGCCTCGATCGTCATAAATAAAATCATTCCTTCTGTTGTGTGGTTTGCCGGGCTAAGGCCGCTTATGTGTGACTAAGCTTCATGGAGCCACGGGTGAGGGGTGAATAAGTGAAAACCAGAGGAATGTAATATATCTCCAGGGGTAACACACCGTTCTTCCAAAGGTACTACTTCTATCACATCTCTTACACTTCACTCTCATGTTAACTAAAAGAATTATAATGGTTTTAGAATGAGTCAGCTGAAGCATGTTCACCCACACTATTGTGCATCTTCGTTGGAATTTCGCCCCTGTTGTGAACAGGGTTCTTCACTGTAGTAGTCATCTTTCAATTTCGATTATAAGTGCTAATGCGTTTATTAACGTTTATTGCCAAAGTGCTGTTACAGGACTGGACGACAGTAATGCCAACTTAGTGGTGGATGGAAAGGAACTAACGATTGTGGTCCGTTTCACTTATCTTGGTAGCTGCGTATCGAACGATGGTGGCTCGGCAATGGAGTTAGACACACGTATATCGAAGGCTCAAGCGACTTACGCTGGACTGAAGCACTTGTGGCTTTAGCCTGATATTTCCTTGAAGTTGAAAGACCATGTGTACTGTGCCGCAGTGCGCTCAGTTCTGTTGTACGGTTGCGAGACATGGATTATGCGTGTGGGAGATATTCGTCGGTTAGAGGGTTTCGACTACTGATGTCTACGTATTATGGTTAGGATTGGATTGAGTGACCGGGTGAGTAATTTTGAGGTGAGGAAGCTAGTACTAGGTGTCAATTCTGAGAATACCTTATTTCAGCGTATGAAACTTAGTAGACTACGCTGGCTGGGCCAAGTGTTGCGTATGACGAACACTCGTCTACCATATCGTGTCTTATTTTGTGTTCCTCCTAAGGAATGGAAGAAGCCATGTGGAGGCCAACAGATGACGTGGCAACGTGGAATGAGAAAATGTACAGCGAAACTAGGTAAAGTAGGTGTCTCACGCCTTCCACTTTGTGGTTGGGGTCCGAAAGACTCGTCGACTTGCTGGATGGAGACACTGAAGGATGTGGCAGTGAACCGTGAACAGTGGCGCCCGTGCTGTCATTTTCTATTGAATCAGAATGATTGAAAACACGTGCGTTTGTACAGTTCGGCTGTGTTCCGTGTGTTGGCTGCAGCAGCGTCCTATCTGTTTCCGCCTGTTTAGGTCCACTCCCTGTTCCCGTTAGATATTCGCTCTTTTTATCTAAACGTGCAACTCTGGGGAAAGGCAGTGGTCAGTGGGACTTGCCTTGCTGTTTAACGCTGAACGATGATGAT
>LUCM01008555.1:46009-70924 GCA_008360955.1 Fasciolopsis buskii
TCATCTGTTGGCCTCCACATGGCTTCTTCCATTCCTTAGGAGGAACACAAAATAAGACACGATATGGTAGACGAGTGTTCGTCATACGCAACACGTGACCCAACCAGCGTAGTCTACTAAGTTTCATACGCTGAAACAAGCTATTTTCAGAAGTGGCACCCACTACCAGATTTCTAACCTCAATATTACTCACCCGGTCACTCCATCCAATCCTAGCCATACTACGTAAACATCGGTTGTCGAAAACCTCCAACCGACGAACATCGCCCACACGCATACTCCACGTCTCGCAACCGTGCAACAGAACTGAGCGCACTGTGCCACAGTACACACGACCTTTCAACTTCAGTGAAATATCAGGCCGACGCCACAAGTGGTTCAGTCCAGCGTAAGCTGCACGAGCCTTGGATATACGCATATTTACCTCCAATCTCGAGCTACCATCGTTAAACACGCAGCTACCAAGGTAGGTGAAACGGTCCAGTCGTTATTTCCTCTCCAATCGTCAGCTCCACTCCATCCAGTACCAAGTTCGGCGCTGCTGTCGTCCAGTCCTGTAACAGTACTTTGCACTTTATAGGTACAAAGCACATGCCAAACCGAGCAACCGATCTCGACAGTCTATCTAGTGCGCATTGTGCATGGTCCGCAGACTCGAACAGGCACACGACGTCGTCTGCGTAACCTAGGTCGCGTGGCTTTCCTCCACTTCCCAGTTCGACTCCTACATCCCGAAGACCTCCTAAAGCATCTTCCATCACCTCGTCCATGACGAAGTTGAACAAGAATGGAGATATGGGACACCCTTGTTTAACGCCACTAGTCGTTTCGGATGAACGTGACAGTTCACCGTATAGCTCAACGCGACCATAGGTATGCGAGTACAATGCTCGCAACAGGTTCATGAACTTCGTTGGCATACCCTTCCGGTGGAGAGCACTGAGCAGTGCTGGTCGATCCACGGAGTCGAAAGCACCTTTCAAGTCGAGAAAGACTACGACCGTAGAGCGGCGGTGCGTGTGGCGCGTTTCGAGTATCTGTCGGAGAGTGAATATCTGGTCGTTGCAACCTCGACCTGGCCGAAATCCGGCCTATTGTTCGCGGATATTACTCTCGCGAATCGGTGTCAAACGGCGCAGCATTATCGAAGCCGACACTTTAGTGACTATCGGGATTAACCTAACCCCACGGTGATTGCTGCAGTCACTCCGTGTACCCTTCTTGAAGATGGGTATAATCAGTGACTCACCCCACGATAGCGGAATACGCTCCTCGTTCCAAATATCACGAATCAGGAGGTAAGTGATTTCATCAGCACTTCTCCACCCAATTTGAAAAGAACTGGTGGAAGGTCGGTGGGATCGGCAGCTTTTCCCCTCTTCAGAAGCCGAATATTCGACTGCACTTCTACTTCCGTTGGGGGATCAGGTGACATATCCCGGGGACAATATTTGAGTTTGGCGCAGTATCTGTCCGAAAACCTTTGCTGAAAGCCCTTGGATTTCGCGGCCAGTATTGATAATTTGTGTGCCGCCGTTTCTACCTTGACATGCTTGGTTCGTGACTGTTGCGGAAGAACCTTGTTAGGTAGCCACTCGGGATTCGAGAAGAAAGATGGAGAACTATCTACTGCGGTCTTGCCCAGAATCACGAAATCCTAGTAGGTCAAGTTTGATAACAAGTTGGGAAACAACAAACCACCGTTGCACAATTAGGTGCGCGTTCTGTGTCCTTCATGTTATCTATTTCCGCTGTACCTGGTACGAACATAGACATGACTTTCTACCTGTGGATTCACATCGCAGGTTGCCTGTGGTCATTCGATGTTCCCCTGTTTTGCTGAACAGCCTGCATCATTACAACAGTTCCGCTCAGTTTTTACAACCATTAACTTTGCATTGACTTGGCTTCGGTTGTTAATTCTCAACAGAGAATAACTGTTAAAGAAGTTTCATAAGACTAAAGGATTATGGAAAAACGAGAATATATCAAATGCAAGAAAGCCATTATGTCGCTCAAGTTCTCTACGCGTTTCATTGAGGAGCTCATAAAACCCAATCCCGTGGCTTAACTCGGCCTACTTGGGACAGTCTGCTAATTACGGTCTCATTTTTCCATTTGCTGACTACCGTGATCTCTATTTCACTCATTATCTGTTTTAAAGAACAACGTACACCAAGAGAGTCGACCGTTGAGCATGTGTAACGCACTTCAATACCAACCTGTTGCATCTTAGTGCCTGTTCTAGTGACTGAATTCTACTCCTGACTTCTGTATTGTTAATCCCCTTCTACCATATTGTAGCAGTACCACGAAGACAACGTTGTTTATGCGCCGGCAGTCTTTGCACCTTTATCCTCCGTGATCATTTTTGAGTCGTAAAGTAAGGCCGGCCTTACAGGTGCTCTGTAAACTCAACCTTTGGCAGATGAGATGTTGATGCCGCGGGTGTCTCAAACTGATAAACGCCAAATGAGGCAGTTGTGTAGGGGCTTGCCGATGTTGATCAAGTGGATTAAGCATCTGTCACTCTGAAAAGGTTAGAGGTTTGAATCTCAGACCCAACGATCCTTATGGCGGAAGGTGGCAGTTTACTGTCACACGAATCGTCACCACACAATCTTTTGGGACCTTATGTGACTCTATAGCTCTAAGTTTCGGAATCGCTGTTCCCGGTCCTTCTTCTCTCGCGTGTAGTTGATCTTGGCGGACATACGTTATGTCTCTTCCATTACATACGTGCTTCAGACGTCATAGAAATGTAATTGCCTACAAATTAAGTTTCCCATTTCATCCAACTCCTCTTCTAGAACAAGGTTCTATTTTGGTCCGGACCAGTTGCCCAACAGCGTTCCACATTTTGAAGGCACAGAACGCACCCCAAACATTTCTACGCTGTCGGTAATCAGTCGAGAGAAACTTGCAAATTAATTAGATCGTCGCTCAGTACCCAAAGATCGTTCCCGTATTCTAAGTCAGACAGTTTTCTGTCTTTGCAGGTCTCACTGCTATCATTCTCACATGACTGCAAGACTGTCTCAAAAATCGTCTCGAAGTTGAAAATTTGTCTTGTCGAACTCGGATGGGAGATCGCCATAAGCGTTGGTTCTTCACATGCAGAGATTGTAACAGAAAAATAGTTTTCTCTGGGACACCCTCCAGTGAGAGACAGCGCTAGGAAACTGCAATGTCAACTAAATCTAATACTGCCATTGGAACACGAAAGGTAGCGATTATGTGCCTGCTGAAGGTATGCTTATGTTCTAACATCTGTCTTATAGGGATTTGGCCCAGATAATTCCCACTAGCCTAATTATTTGCGATCACCAGTCAGTCGGCGGAAGGTAATACTCGATTCGCATCAGTCCCTGGATGTTTGCTTCTCTCCTGTAGACCCCATAAGTTTGGTTACCATCAAACATACGACTGACCTAATTCTTATTCTTTTACTTACTGTGACCAACCATGATAATGATGCTTTCGCCACTCATTAATCGACTCATACCAAAAATTTATATCTGCGACCATCATGGATAGTGAGTATTGGTCTTTCGTTTTTTTGTCGGTCGGTAGGGGGATCGTGGTCGCCAAAAGCCTGCCGATTGGGAAGCGGTCGACGGTAGAGGAGCTGAACCGATGACCTTTACTACCAAAAGTCTTAGCATTTTCCGCTTGACTGCCGCCGGTCACCTGCATATTTGCCCGTCAAGCAGAAAGTTGCTAGTTTTATCGTAGTTCGTCTTGTGTGCCCATACCAGTGATGGTCAAGTGGTCTAGGCACTGTCGCTCCACAGAAATCAGAAGTTTGGCTCCTAAGTCCGCCAATCAGTATTGGTAGGCAGCTACTCACTGTCGTCCGACTCTTCTTATCTGTTGAAATCCGCCACTCTCTGTTTAGTGAACCCTAGCAACTTCGGGGCATGCCCCTTCCACTACGCTCATATGCCCGGTGTGTGAAAAATATCGCAACTATGAAATGAAAACATCCATTTGATGGCAGTCAGTATCATTCTATCTACTTTGCACAAATGTAAGTGCAGATCATTTCATCGGAATCATGACAGAAGAGGGAAACAGTGAGTGATAAAGAAGTGGAAGCAATGTGTTTAGTTCCTCACTTTGGATGGCTTCTGTATCCACGTGCACTTCTACCTCATCGGTTATCCATGGGGATTCATGTCTCCTTTCTGTGTGCGTTAGATAATATCCGCTTTCCCAAACCGAAGCGGAGGGTTGACTTAAGTGACCGTGCTTTTGACCAAATGGTTTAGCTCACAGGGCAGCAGGATGATCTGAGGGTCAGGTAGTCCGCTAGGGACCAGTGACTGATTGCTCACTTCACATGCTCTTCGGATGGGGTTAGATAGCCGATAGTCGGTTCACCACAAATGCTGATGACCACACTGCCGCATGCTTCTTACGCCCCTCGTGTTTGGTTTGTAATCAGGGTTTAGCAATTCTGTTTCATAGCGAGTCAACTGTGTTATATGTACGTTTCGCATTTGTTCCTTATGAACGTCACGCCACTTCAGATGTTAACTATCTATTCGATATTTTGTGCTTGCGCGAATGGATTTTATTCCTTTCTTTTACAAGCTCGATGAGAGCGTTGCAGCTGCTCATTTGGAACATCTGGGTGTACGTCTAACAAAACTCACGGATGCGCAGTCCAAGTATTTGGACATCCCGAAGGATGGCCCATTCAAACCTGACCATTATCGATATTGAAAATTCCCCCTGTGCTGAATTTATTTATCTTACCTGTCAAGCAACAAGTTTTTTGTCATGTACATTTTGACGAATTTATCGAAATGCATGTGTCAATCCACCGTTTTTTGCTATTTGGAATCAAGAACCACTAAATCAAAGGTGGCAGGTCATGTTTTACTTGATGCCGTTGGTATGACTTTACCCTGAAGCCTGCAGCAAATAAAGCACATTATAAGAGGCGACCGGCGACCAAAACGCGAAATCCCGGGATGTCGTAGGAGTGCAGGCCCCAGCATGTCAGGTCTCGTAATAACGGCGACTTGCAGTCTACCATCACAATGACACACACAAAACTTTTTGCGAAATAAGTGCCCTCAGGACTGACAAAGGAGGATAACAATGAAAGAGAAAAAAAAAATTATGCTTGGTTCACCACAGCCACAAACAGTGTCGGCTGGACTCACACTTTGGAGTAATCGAGATAACCCTCAGGACAATTGGGGCTAGTGGGTGCATGATGAGCGGGCAGCGACGCTTCAGTCGACTGCTATTGACACATGCATCCAGCCAAACCGCAGACAGACAACTGTTGACAGAGATCCACTCTAACAATGAACACTCGGCTGGCGTACGGAGAGCGGTTCCAACGCGAGCGCTAGAAATGAGATCACACGAACAGTGAAGGGAGCGGTTGTATCTGGGCTACGAAGTAACTACAGATGTGAGATCTTGTGTGATCAACACGTCTGCTACGAGTTTCAATAGTTCTATCTGGGGTAACTTGTTGCTCTATTTGGTTTAGCGTTCGTACACTGAAGGCAACTAAGCAAACTAGACACTTGAGATGAAGTATGACATCCAAATTGTTTTCTGTCCCTCAACTAATGCTGTCGTCAGGCAGACCTATCCAGCCGCAATTTTTCTATGGCGCATTTCTTGGTCCCCGTACAAACTGGAGAATGAAGATTGGCCAGGTTTCGGTCCAAGCTGTATTAGAGATATTTGGGCGAACAATGCGCTGCGATTTATCACGCTGTAGATGGGATTTCTCTTTTGGAACGTAAACCGAAGACTGTTTTGAAAATGTCTCAAAAAGCGGTGGGGAGTCAATCCAGCGCGGGAACTCTTATTACTGTCTACCCTCCCCGACGCAGTGGGCAGCGGGGTCTTGACCATCCTGCATGACAAGATCCACTTTGGGATTCACTTTTTTGTAATTCATTAGAACGGTAGGCAATTACTATTAGAGTACACTCACTAAGGAAGATAATAGGAGACTAATTCCTCAGTTCTCTACCCGTTGGCATTCCAAGCGCAATGGGATCTTCGACTTGAGATAAACTATCCTGTGTGGCGAGTTGGGCTATGGAGACTTGCAAGCCGTCACGTCACATCGGTGTTGTCTCATGGTGACGTTGTTCTTCAAGGCAGATAGTAGATGGAAGATGGGCCGAAGTGGCCAGTCGATGACACGGCGGAAATGTATGGAAACCCTCATCGGCGGACGTAAGTTCCGTTAAGCTATCTGGTTGGGGTCCACGAATCCCACCTCCCCACCCAACTGACGACTGGTGACAGTAGGTGATATGGCTCAGTGCTACAGTCGGTGGCGTTCTTATGTTTGGAATATTTCTTTTGTATAGTTCTTCAACTTTGCTACTTTACTTTTACCGGATTAGAAGCTCGTCTCCGCTCGCTGTTCCAGTAAATCCCGTGACAAGAATTCAGCTCTTATCTCTTTGCTAGAGTACAGCATTTCAAAAGGAGACAGGGTCCTATAGTTCCATTCGGCGGTTGGCCACGTTCGCTACTTCAGTGTCACTAGCAGGACCAATATTTTACAAACTGAACATTTTCCAGCTAGAATTTAATGCTATGAGGGTGTAAAACAAAACTGTACGCAGAGAAAGAAACGTAAAATTCGGATGGAAAATGATTAAGTAGTTCCCTGGGGAATCATAATCTCATTAGCACTCAGCCTTTCAGTTTCAAAAACCTGTCAGAACTGCAAACAACCAGGCCAATTTTATGTAAAATGCGTCAGGAGTGTGGTCCCACAACTTCGTAAAACATTGTGGTTGCGGAAAATTAGTCACAACACGAAGCTGTGCATTTACTGATCCGTGGTCCGCCCAGTCCTTACATATGGGTGCTAACTCTGACCACTAAGAATGGACAGTACGCAAAGGCTGGAAAGTTTTGGCCAGTGGTGACTTCGCTGTGCGGCAAAACTCAAGTGATTTAGTCGCGTCTCAAACACCGCCGTGGGTCAGTGTAAGAACGCGAACAACTTTCCTCGTGTCTCGGCCATATCCTCCACCGAACCGAAATTTTCTAACGAAAAGGAGATTATTTCCGTTACCTTCACGTTGAAAATGTCCCTTTGTTGACCAGCTATATACTAAGCGGACATGAATTACCTAGGCCTTCCGTCGGTCTTCGGAATACGCGTGGTTAAGTATTCGACTGGTGCGATAACCGTATTTTGAGGCGTACGGACCTTGCCGCGAATTGGAACAAGTACACGGCTGCGGTCAGAGACATCCAAGAAGCCGAGTTATTCTCTCACAGGCTCCAGTCATATAATCTTGAAAAGCAGACAAAATTGATGGCGCGTTACCAGCTTTATCCACGCTGCTAATGAGGTTGACGTGTAGTTGTGCTGCGTTTCTGTGATAATTACCATTCTCTAATTTCAGTAGGGCTAACCGTAGCTCGGTAATGATTAGTGACGGATAGGTTCAACGTCATGTGGTGAAGTTCAACAAGCCGTTCAGAGCCTTCCCGGTAGCGTAATGGCTAAGGCGTTCGACTCAGAATCGTTCGTCCCGGGTTCGCGTCCCAGTTCGGGGCGCGATGGATATGCACTGCTGCTGATTCCTAACAAGGATGAAACAGCTGCACAGTGCTTCCATGGTTTCTTTATGGTGAGTTGAGCGGTGATATCGCACGGTGAATTATTTCATGTAAATGATTAGTTTGTTGGAAAGTGTTTCGTAAATTCTCGTGATCTGTTTCTACTCACGTACGCGGGTCAGTTGCAGTGGCTCGGGGGCTTCAGTTCTTAGCTTATAAGGAAACCAATCCAGATCTCCACTGTTTTCCAAACTTTCGAAGTTTGTCGAAAAAAATAGGACTCCATTCCCGGAGGTTGTTTGTCGCCTGCTTTCGGTTGCGAATGTCGCGGACTTGAATATCCATAACGTCCGGTCACTTTCCTATATGGTAAGAGCTACCGCGGCCCGATTTCGTATGAAGAAGGCAAAGTGATGGAAAGGAGGAAGCATCTTATCTTCCATCCGAACGATTCATTCAATCGGCAAACGCCTCATCCCCCTATCGAGGTCGGTTTCGTACGACCGTTGAGTTCATCCAGACAGATACTGCTTCGTCCGATAGTGACATATTGACATTGTGTCCAGGTTCCTACAATCGCACACCAAATTAGGGAAGACAAAACTTGAATGACGTAATTGGTGGCGATGGTTTTGACTTGTTTTCTCTTCTTCCCTCATTCATTAGCAACATTTTCGACTTGCTGAACACTTTCCCTGTACGATGACAACCAAACACTCGTTGATCTACTCACTTCGATCCTCTCATATTGGTCTATCTTCCAGTCAAACGACCAACTCAGCGGCCGAGTCTCGGAGCGAAAAAATGATGTAACGATTGAGGAATCGGTTGTGTTGCCTACTTGTTTCAGTCACAACAAACTGTTGTGATTGCTCTAAGCCCCACCATCTCATACATATCGAAACGAATTCGGTTCAACCAGTCACTCGTTCAGCATTGGGCATCGGTGGTCGTAGAATAGGAAATCCGTCCAACAAATCAATCAAATATCTGGGTTGATATCTGTTGATAGATTGAGGCGAAATTACAAAAACTTCGGATGTGTATCCGAGGAGAGTAACTGTTTACCTAGGCATGAGGAACATTGGTATTTCGGACCAATTCGGAAAAAAGGACTTTACAGTCATAAACTTCATAAAATATCATTATAGTCGTCGGACCCGCTTAGAACGCGAACAATTTTCAACCCTATTTGGGTTTATTATTTCTTTTTGCAGGAAAATTCTCTCTTGTCGTTCTTCATTTTTGTTATGGTTTACGTGCACTGCTTGCAACGATGTGGCAGCCGCTGAACTGTGTACATCCCACTCACTCTCGCTCACTTCCGGTTCGTATGCTTCAGTCGTATCGATATCCAAATATCGTGATCCGTCCTGTAGTACGAGCATAATGTTCCCATAAGGTTTTTCAAGCGAAACAATATACAGTGGTTTGTCATGAGTTGATCTGAATGATTTACAATGCCCTGTTTGGTACAGTTTCGCTGGCAACGACCTTTAGTAAATTGCACTTTTTTCTGGACTCGATCCTCACCGTTTGTTTCTTATTCTCTTTTCCAGTGGGCTAATATCCACTTCGATGAATTTAGCTGTTTTCTTTAAACTACTCATATGTGCACCAAAGGATCTGCGCATACAGTCACTTCTCTTCCATGGCCGGCGGTGGCCAAACGGACAAGGTCGTGGCGTTTAGACGTAAAGGTCGCGGGTTCGAATCCTCCCACCGCCGGTCAACTTCCCCACTTAGGAGCCCTCTGCTGGCCGCGGCCCCCTTCCTGAAAATTTATGTACATTGTTTTTTCATTAATAAAGGAAGTAAAAGTAAAAGATTCTACGCTAGTGTGGCCACTGTCCTGTTCAGTTAACTGAAGTTGTCTACGGCCAACATCTCCAGTGCACTTGTGGATACACGGGCGGACTAGGCCATTCACGGCTCACAAATTTGTCCGTCCGTTGGTTAGCGCGTTCTTTTCTGTTGACGTTGTCGGTTATATTGTACATTCACCGAGTCTCATTTGTTTTGTCGGTATCCACTAGTAAGGAAGAATACGTACGCGGAACACTTTTTTACATCTTCATGCCAGGTTTATCATCGAATAGGGGCATGCTT
Source organism: Fasciolopsis buskii (assembly GCA_008360955.1). Taxonomy (NCBI): domain Eukaryota; kingdom Metazoa; phylum Platyhelminthes; class Trematoda; order Plagiorchiida; family Fasciolidae; genus Fasciolopsis; species Fasciolopsis buskii. The sequence continues at coordinate 55,685 of LUCM01008555.1, forward strand.
GTCGATTGAATCGTGAGATTCCTCCGAAGTTCGTGTGATGATTTGCCAATAAGTAAACAATTTAAACATGAGGTACGGCTAAATCTGCTTCTGAGTACAAAAAATAATGTCGCATTTCAGTCAAAAAACATTAGGGTAAAAAATAAAAGTACGAAATAATTTCCGCTCATCACCTTGTAAAAATGCGAAAAAACTCATCGAGGAATAATCAGATCACCTTATGATACACTGCTCAGGAATTCCGCTAAAACCGCCACGGTTTGTGAAAATGCGTGCTAAATATGGGACAGTGGAGTTCCTATAGATATTGTTTCTAGAGGATACGGAACGGAAAGTGATCGTGTGGGGAAATGAGAGCAGCACTTTGAAAGATCGTTGCATAGAGGATACGTGGGATCAGAAAGAATTTTGTGAGCGAATTTCTCGCATGCTGGTAAATGTTAATCACGTAAATTTAGGGACAATTCAGTTAGTGCTATGAAGGACACAGCTAATAATTGATAGCCCTCGACGGAGGATTTTAAAGTCTTTTTTAAGTAAACCTAGAAAAATAACAGGAGAACAGTAAAGAAGGTTTGAAAAAACATTAGTATGCAGATAGGGAGATGGTGCTTTGTTTCACTTTGTAGTGTCGAAATGTTGAAATGACAACCGTCGTAAAGATTTTACACAGGTAAAAATGTGAGTAGTCCACTTCAGATTTTTCTCAATAGTAACTCCTAGATATTTTACAGAATCAAGCCTGGTAAGAGTTTTTAAGTTGATGGGAGACGTTTCGGGTGAGTAGGCCGACCGAGAGATGGGAAACAGACATTCGAAACATTTAGATGTGTTGAGATTTGAACTAGCTCGTGCAAAGAAGTCGTAAACAGAAGACAGGTGGTTGGAAAGATTTCGAAAATCATCGTTGTTCAAAACGGCTTTAGAGGGGGCAACATCATCAGCATACTTAGACCGATGACATAGGGAGCTAGTTGATAAGTCGCTGATGTAATTAGAGAAGAGAAACGATGAAAGGACAACACCCTGTAGCGCTCCTGAGTTGTTAATCAACGGTTTTGAAGTGTTACCGTCCATTCGTGTGCACTGGGTTCGGTTAGTAAAGTAATCAGACAGCCATGCCAATAAAGGTGTGGGACAACCAAATGTTTGCAGTTTGTGAAGTAGAAGAGACCGTGGGGCTGAGTCGAATGCCGAAAAATAGTCTAGAAAGGCGCAATGCACATATTTCATCGATGCATTCAAAGACTTACAAATGTAGTGAATGAGGGAGGTGACAGCGTCCTAAGTGGACCTGTTAAATTTATAGGCAAATTGAAAAGGGTCGTCCGGAGGATACAGAAGAACGGAGGCGCCTAAGTACAGCACGCTCTGTCAGTTAAAGACCAGAATATGTTGGGGCGATGAAGCGAAAGCGTTTTGTTAAAGCAGTGGAACTGCTAGATTTTGGGATGGGAATAATAGTGACGGGTTCCCAACAGTCAGGGATAGAAGACGAGCTTAATGATGAGTTGATCGGAGAAATAAATGCATCCGTCAGTGCCACATCACCATGCCTTAAAAGAGCTGAGGATAGACTGTCAGGACCAACCCCTGTGTTAACTTTAGTGGTGTGGAGGAGGTCGATCACCTGTTCCCTAGAAAAAGCTTTTAACTGTCATATCATCGCTTTGTCCAAATATGGTTTGGGTATAAGTGGAAGGATGGACGAAAGCACGACTGATGCTGTCGACATCCGCAGAAGATTTCGCATGTTTCTCCTTCCCACACAACAGTCGAATGCCTTGGCATAGGAACCGATTGTTGTTATCACTCAAGATTTGTCTGGCGAGTGTAGTGTCGATGCATTTGACTTAGGCTTTTATTAGGTTTGAAGTATACTGCACGCTTGGGATTTGTAGAAGTATTCCTTGCGTCTTCTTAGAAATTTCAGTTTCACGGTGGAGATACGGCCATTTGAGACCAGTAGTGTATCGACGGGGCAGCAGATAACAAATACTGCATTGGCCGTCTCTGTGAAAATTGACATTTTTATTTAGCAGGGCTTCAAAAGAGAATTAGGTAGATGCGAGCAAAAGGGATTTCTGAAGAAGAATAAGGTTGTTGTGTGTAAAGTTACGGAGGTGAACTCGGGTTTGCTTTATTTGCCTGGAGGAATGAAAAGCTGACCTAGAGTATATCTTGGAACTTGACGGAAGCAAACAATGATCACTACTTGAAACTGGAGCACCCAGTTTCTGGGCAGAGAAATCAGGGGATTGGCAACAATCCTATCTTAAATGAAGCCGTCTCTGGTGGAAGAAACGCGGAGGTCAGTCAAATCAAGCACAGTCACTGATAGAGTAGATGCATGATTGAAATCAGCTACAGTAATATGCAGACTATCCTCAAGAAGAGGAACAATATATGTTAGCAACGAGTCGAAAAAAGATGCTAGCTAAACGGAGCAATGTATAAATGTGTTATGATAGTGCTGGTATGGTGAGAAAACCTAGGATTACACTGTGTCACGAGACAGTCAATTCCGTTTAGCGAGTACGTGTAAATAACTTCGGACTTGCCAGACCAGAATGAGTTTATGTATGTTGCCACACCGCCACCAGCCTTCTTCTCTGAAACTCTGTCCTACCGAGGGAGCCTGAAGCGGTCTATCGACACGGGTGAATCAACGATATCTGCGTTCAGCCACAATTCAGCGTAGGATTTGACTAGAAACAAAGGTTGACCGGTGGATAAAGGCAAAATATACAAAAAATACTCTCCGTGTGCGACACAAGATTTTCGAAGCTGGTGTCTGGCTCATTGGCTACACTTTGCCTCTGTTCACTGACCGATTGTCCTTATCAGCCTCTTGATTTGCATTTCCTTTTAATCCGAGACATCGCTCGCTCTAAGCAAGCTTGCTTGTAGTTTTCATTCAGAAGCTGCTGTTTTAGTGATACTCTGAAGTTCGAACAATAAAAGTTGCACGTCATTCTCGGAGTTTGCAGTGGTCTAGATAATCCTTTTTTAAGTTTCATGCAGCCGTAAGAAACACAGACTAGAGTAAAAGGGATGAGACCATTTCTTGTGATTGCCTGATTATTTTACCCGTGGCCCACTGCTTCCCGAACTCCGTTCCTGTTCACCTGTAGCTTGGTAACATTAAACCTGTGAAAAGAATGAAGGCCATTGCCTACAGCTATATATATGGACGCGGTCCTCTTCCTGGAAAATGATGCACACTTTCGTTTAACTAATAAAGGAATTAAAAGAATACAGAATGCTCCCTAGCCATTCCACGTCAGATTTTGAAAATCATTGCACCACGTCCATTTCTTCGGTCAGTTGCACCATAGGACAGATTTGGAATATTAGATATCTTGCTTTAACTTTCTCCACTGTTATTCGGTCGTTTACTATGGTAACTAATCTCTTTCATCAGGTTCCTCGTACTTCCCATATCATTTTCTTAATCCATCGCATTGTTTCTTCTCCACCTGTGATACCTATATGCGTTGTATATCGGTTCACACCTTGGTACCCGTGTCGAGACCGCGAGCAAATCACGAAGACGATTGGCTGAGGCTTCTCATTCAACTCCAGTTGAAACCGGCTAATTAGACGCGTTGCAATTCAGGAGCGAGTGTGAAAAAATCCAACAGTTCCTATTAGTCCGAAAATGCTCTGCGAGGATATACCTATTTTAGAACCAGTCGTTGTAACTCCAGTGGTTTAAAGGGGTCGTCTTGGCACAGGTTCAATCCTACTCCGCCTAATCCAGCGAGACCGATCAAAATGGGTCAAGTACTGGAGACCCTCAGCAAAATCGAAGTGCAAACGGACGAGGTAAGGGCCCGTCATCATCTTGAGCCACAGTTCAGCCTGCCTAATTTGACTGCCAAATAACAATTAAGGTCATCGTGTTTGAACCCCGACCGAATCTTGAATCACTCAGGTATTTCAAATTCAACTGGGCCTCTTCGGGCTTTCATATAATGCCGCAGCCCTGAGTGACACGGGGAATTGGTTGTCGAATTTACGTGTTGCAAGCGAGTAAACGTGACTATGATAGACCTTTACACGAACGTTTCTAGCTATTATCTCACTTGCAAAAACGACCTTCCACAGTACATAGCTGTTTGTTCCTCTAACAACTCGTGTTATTCCTCCTGTCCCCACCCTGTTTCCTTACATTCTTCGGGATCTACAGTAGGTCATGCTAGTGCTAGTTCACTGGAATAAGTACGGCTCCTGTGCTCTCGACTTTTCCTTCAGACACGATCCAAAACTTGCCAAGTCTCCTTCCACCGGCTAATGCCCTATTAAACTATCCTCATTCAATGTGCGAACACTGATGTGTGTAGGTCAACAGGGGTGTTTAGCCTGGGCACTGGAGACCCTAGCCATCAATGTGTTCTTCCCAAGAGACTCACATTCAAGACTCCAGCTGTTGTCCGACTGACAATCCCATCTAGTCCTTCCATGAAGTTTCATCTACGTCTTTCTGGAGCCCCTGATGCTGCGGCTTCTGATGTTGCTGGCGTTAGTGTGGATCTCAGTGGGAGGGTTGAGGCTGCACTACTCGACTGGATCCCAGTCGACAGCCGGCTATGCACGGTGAGACTAAGAGGTTCGTGCAAAATACGCAATCGTCTCTCTGATAGACGCAACTTGTTTGTTGTCTCAGCGTACGTACCATCAGATTGCAGCCCAGATGCAGTCAAGGATACTTCTTATCAAATGCGCCATGACCTCTTACGCATAGCAAGGCGGGGTGACATCGTGATTTCGGCAGGGGAAATGAATGCTAGAGGCGGTCGGCTGTCCTCGAAAGAGATGCATCTAGGTTCTTTTGGTCTTGATTCCTGTCCTTCTGAGAACGGGGAACGGTTGTTGGTCCTGTGCTCAGACCAAAAATTGTTTCTCACTTGTGCGAGCTTCAGACGTTCCAATCGCCGGTACACCACCTAGCGTCTGACTTCTTCGAGCCAGCGGTGGACCCATAACGACCTCATCGCTATTAGCTGGAATTGGCGGCGCTGCCTACAAGAGCGCTCTTCTCGGCTCCGACAACGCGTTAGTATGCACTAAATTGCCCATGTGCTTTGGTGGGCGCTGAAAACGCACGCTGCAGAATCGATTAGATTGCGACAAGCTATCCGACCCGACTTGCTTATCAGTCTTCTGAAGCTCAATGGCTGAAACTCTAGGATTGCCCCCGCCTCAAAACATTATTGACCACTGGTCGCTTACCAAGAATGCCTTGTATTCTCCTGGCTTAGTTAGCTGTGGCCTGATTTGTCGCGTTGAAACCCTGGATTCCTGCTAGGCCTTTGTGTCTTTCTGATTCAAACCGATCAATCCCGGTTGATAGGGCGTATAATGAGCCACGGCTCGTAGGCAAGCTTGCGTAAGGATCGCGGGATTTATTGGTCTCAACGAGCTTTCGAGATGGAATGTGCTGCCGCCATGGGAAATTCTCACAAGTTGTTTCACCTCATCCTAACTACCGGTGGGAAAGCATTAGGTGTGAACAAAACGATCATCTATCCACAACCTGCAGTGACGTCTTGTATACTGGGGGAGCACTCTGAACCACAATTTAGCTGACCCTTCGTGTTAATGCCTTCCGCGGCTATTGCGGAAAGCGTCTGGTGGTCTGTTACAATAGATCCACCAACTTAGGCGGAGATCCTCGAGGAAATCCGAGTGTTCGGAGGTTATAAAGCGCGTTTCTGTTGACCTTATTTTTCTTAAAAGTATTCCGAAAACAACCAAGAGATCACAAGATTTTAACGAGAAATATCAGGAAAGCATTTGGTTTAACGTGGTTCGTTATTTTTACCTCTTTATTTTCTTTTTTCTGTTGTGCTCTCTTCGGATGTTGTTGCGTTGGTGCCGTGCCTATATTCAAGCCGAGCAGTACTTAGACTTGCGGCCATGATGAGAATTCGAGTGGCACAAAACTATGAGCTTTCCAATATGTTAAGGTTGGCAGCTGACCCGCGGAAGGCGAATCCCGTTTATCATCCAGTTAACGCTCCTGTCTTCGCACAATTAATGGGCTGCAACATACTCACAATGGGCGTAAAATGAATAGCGTTTCTGAGAAAATCGGCTGCTTTTGGGTGTCGCATTCTGTGCCCTCTGATTTGATGGTTGTTTTCAATTTTCTTACTTCTCTTTGTCTTATAACCTGACTTGTCGCTGTTTCTAACTCCAGCGCCTTCAGTCGGCTGTCTGAACTCTGGCCCAATCCCAGCCTACCTAATCAATCAGGAACGAACAAACGGCCTCTGACCACTCAAGATGACAGTTTTCTTTATTTGTTGTTATCAAATGGTTTACATAGGTCCTTGCGCTATAGCTCTGTAGCCAATTGCCCTTAGCCTTACCTACTGGTTGTCTGTTCTTTTGTGTTCATATCAAGTTCGCACCTCGCTCCTCTCTGACTGTGTCATGAAATCAGATCACTTTCAATCAATATACGGTCTGGGGTGCCTGGCTGACTCCGCACCTGTCGTCGGGTTTGGCGTCGGTCTAATTAAAAGCCCATGTTTTCTCCAACTGAAATCCGAGGAGTTTGACCGTCAGTCCTGTTCGTCGAGCTTTGCTTCTATATGACCCATCGCACCGAAGCAAGGTGGTCCTGTGCATTTGGAATCCGCACGTTGCGTCTCTTCTCACTTGGATTGTTGTTGTTCTGGAATTGGTTTCTGTGTGCTTCCGCTCGCTCTGGTATATTTGAAGGTTTCCGCTCTCGATTCTCACTTGTTATTTAGCAGTTGTGTCTTGGTTTGCTTTCTTTTGTATTATCGTATCACTGCCATTTTGGTCCCGCAATATATGCAAAACAGTTTTGGCATCTGCATCTCGACTTTGGTCTTTTCGATCCCATCGTCCTGGAAGTTTTAGTCAATTTCGGTTTTGGAATTCCACATAAGGCATATCCGAGGCTAAAATATCGGAAATCCCATTTAAACTTTTGGAAACTCATCAAGATGAACGATAATTTAGAAATCCAGATATTTTACAAGTATGGTTTAAGAATCCGTCCACGTAAAGTTTTCGATAGTATCTAACAGTATCGCCTAGCTGCCCCCATGAAACCCATGCTGAATGAGGAGTATCCGGGTCCAGCCGCTTTATGCAACGCAGTTAAACTTCGTCGATGTCGGGAAGCACAGTAGAGGCTATCTTTATCTTAATACTTAAGCAAGGATAAAAACGCATTATGAAGGGGTAACAGCTCACGGTTTGAGAGAAGGATCATGCGTTTGATACCACAATAAAATCGGCGGCTCTGACTAACGTTTTTTACTATTATTGTAATCGTTGTTATTTTCAGTATTTTATTCTCATGTTTCTAGTAATTTCTTTTGTGTCTACACAATCACTGCTCCGTTCCCATGGCTTATTTTATCATCTTTCATTCAATAACTGTATCCAACTTGTCAAATTATGAACACAAGTGATTGGTGTAGGATAGGTACCGGTTAAGCCTGTGCAACAGTTCCCTACTTTTCAGTAGTTGGGTAACATTTTTTGCCACACCAATTTCACTGCTGAAGAAATAACTCCGTTATTGGATGTACGAGGACCCTTTGGTTAAACAAACCGCAAGTTATTGGCATTATTCTTTTCAAAGTCACATTTTAAGTGCATACTGTTTTTCATGTCGCAAACCTATGGTGGTACTTCAAAGGGCAACTGACACCAAATGAGTGGAACCCGTTACGACGGACTTTCATGATATTCGCCTGACTGTAACGAAATTGTTTCGATATGATATCTTCAGGTGATTGTCGAACAACTGTCCTGCTGCCTGCGTATTCATAAATTCACCTCTAAACCTGCTAGACATGTTCATGTGCATCAGTTCTTTAGCGTTCGTTATAACTAAGTATATTTATGCACATACATTTACGCATGTATAAAACAGTCCCCCTCTGTATTCCGCAGCTTAGTAGTTTCTCTGTGGCACAGGAATGTACACTCACTAACTCCACACATAGTCTTGATTAACGATTTATGCTGTTCCTAGTTGGTAGATGTACTCCTGTGCTCACTATGGGTAAATTTCCTTCTGACCTCAAAGATCACGTACGCTTGTTACCCACGAATATGCAAAAGATTACCATTTGATTCATTATCGAAAAATTTTCCCGGTTTTCTTTCCCCTTCGAGTTCCAAGAATCAAAGCGAGAAAAGCTAGAGAGAACTAAAGCAGTCAGTTAAACGGTAAACATATACGGTTGTTCACACACATTCATTTGTCGTTCTTAGTATCGAGCTCTTTTGCCGTTGTGTATGATGCGTTCCGCTTAAAGTTATCAATTCCTTGAGTTACAGATATAACATCGATTGGCTTTTATTCCTGGGCAGCGATGATCTCCAATGGGCGTCCTAGTTCTAGGTCTCTCAAGGCACGCTAGCAATCGACTGTCTTTATAAAACCGAGGTCCGTACGTTAGTTAATTCGAAAGCTTCATTAACTGGCACTTGAAAGGTTCCAGCTGAAGTGGTTTCATAGCAGACTGGGTTAGGGGCGCCTAAATAGAACGCATTTGATGGTCATGCTTCGTTTTACCTGTTACCTGCATTCAAATAGATTAAGCGGTGAAACAGATTGGAAGTAGGTTTCAAGACTGTTAACAGCAGCGGCCTAAGGGACTGTTAGGGAGTCATTTCGAAATCAGAAATAAATCTCTAACTGACACCCAGGTAGTTCCACGCAAGCTGACTCTAGGTTTATCCAGGGCCTTTTTTGGCGTTATTTTGGTACCTACATGGATTTTTGTGCTGCATGGATTGGAGAACATTTATCCGCAATAGAGCATCAAAGTTATTTTCCGTAGAAAACGGAAGTCACTTTGCTGATCAGAAGAATGTTGCTGGATTCAGATCCTTACATGCTTGCGTGTGTTCACACATTCGCCGCATATTTTGTTAGATGAATTCACTGATATCGTTGTACGAACAGTGAGGGAGGTTTATTAAGTTCCGCATCACTGAGGAACACTTTCTTGTGGTGGTAGTTCAACGACGTTGTTTGGAGCCTGATTCATGCGAACTAGCGCACTGCAGCTGGGATCCTCCGCATGCATTTAAAATTTGGGAAATGAATTACTAGGTGGAACTCCTAATTCAGTCTGAAGGAATATTTCTGAACATTTTGGTTTGAACGGTGGATCAGTATATTGCCTTATCTTAAAAATGCTTATTTCTGTAACTAGTATCCATTGTATTTCAGAAGAACACGACCTCAAACTTGTACTCTTTCGGATTCTGAAGTCGTGGTTTGCGAAGTACCCTCAGTTGGTAGAACAGAGAAGACTCGAGCCAACAACCAGGTGCAAGTAATGGATTGTATATATATCGTGATGACTAAATACCCTTGATACGGCAGTACACGAGAAGGCAAACCATAGCAAGGAAGTGCCCAGTGATCGGAACGGTTTCGGAAGCGAAAACGCTCGAAAGTGCAGCGCGAGCGGGGACTTACAGATCTTGTGCATAATTAGACGAATGCAACCAAACAAACGTTACAAAATTGATATCGAGCATAATAGCAAATATCCGAAAAAAGATTTTCTCCAAAAGATCAATGCCACTACTCGTTATTCCGTTACGTTTGAGTGTATTCGGGTTGAAAACTGCATTCAGTCCAACAGCCATCAAACAAGCAAACTTTAACTGTGCAAAATGTCTGACACTGAAAATATTATGTGTATGGTGAATTCAATTCAAGCTTCGGTGGTAATTAGTGCATGATTTGTGTTCGTACGTATTTCACCAAATAGAGTTCCTATTGCACTCCAATAATCCATGTCCTCTGTATGGAACAGGAATTGTGTGCACTGGTTCCGTTGGGAATTCGCTGTTGTATTCTGGGTAATGATACACCGGTAGCACAGGAATATCACTTAAAGCGGCCGCAAGGACTCAGATTGCGGTTCTAATGTATTATTAATGGTTCATCCAGACATTTGCCATACTTGACGGTCAAATAGAATTGTTTTCTTTATTTCATTACAGAAGTCTTGGCGAAATGCAAACATTGTTGAGGTATGTCAAAGTGATTGTCTCAAGGAGTCATAGGGCAGAGTCAAACTTTCGCCTTTGGAGTACGCTTCACTACAGTAGATTGATTTTAATGTTAATGGAAGTTTCTCAGTCGAACCTTTTGCAAATATCACAATGCGTTTTCCAAGATTTTGCTTACAGTCTAAGGACTAACAAACCGTTGTTCGGATTCTGTAGATGATAGCGTTTTTCCGGGGTCAGGTTGACACGAGAATGACACTGGTGGATAAAAGTGATTAAATCGAGGTTCACTACCGCCATTTCATTAGAGGAGTATAAGCGTCAATCGATGCTTTTCTAAGTAGCCAACGGCAGCGTTAACAATCACGCCGAATTGGTTTACACGCTTTAATTTTGAATAAATCGTAATCCAGTGCTGTTTTCTTAACGGAACTTTACCAGGTAAATCGAAACATCTTAGAGGTAGATTCAGTAAAACGATCCTAAATGACTGGTCTATTATCCCCAACGAATATTTTTAATCGCCTGAATCAAATAAGTAGGCTGAAGCATGGTTGTCATTATGTTAACTTAGAGTGACGTGGATTTTATGATTGTGCCTAATGTTTGTAACTTAAACACTTGAGCCAACACTCTGATTTGATGCATTTACGTGTGTACTGGCAGTTTGTTCACAAAATCGTCTTTTATCTCTATTGTTAATGGTCACCAAATAGTTCAATGCATTTTAGACTCCGATCTGAGAAAACCCGATAGTAGTTGGTCATTTTCATTGTGTCTGTCATTCTGATCTCGCGGAATGTGACACAATTTCTTTTAATTCCCGCATTTGCCTCCTTTTTGGATAGAAAAGACTAGAATGCACAAAGAAAGATCAGAACAAATTTTTGACTGCTGACTTTGAAGAATTACTTTCATTTACACCATGATCAGATGTTTCATATAACGAGGTAGCGCAAAAACTGATGAATCTTTTAAGTCATTGGGAAAAAAAGAACGATTTTATGAGAGCAAAGTTACGGCTTCGTTTTTATTCCTGGTAAACCCCTGAGTATTTCTCCACTTTAGTCACTAAAGGATAATTAAGAGGGTACCGACCCACAGATCATGATAGCTGAAGAAAAGCTTGAAGGTTCATGAATATCATACCGGTGGCTGATTCGGATAGATAAAACAAGTTGGCCCTTAATGAGTTCGCCGTCCTCAGGCAGAACAACCCGCTACCTAAAAGGCTTTTGCGCCTTATTTTAGAGGCTGCATTAACCATTTAGAAGTTACCTGAGTGTACCTTAAAGTAACCGCCAAATCAGACTCAAGCAACCGTCGTTTATGTTGTTGGATCACTGCCAACTGATTTACCATTAAGTGGATTACAGATAAAAATTTCGGAAACAAAGCAAATCTCATTTCTACTGCTGACAGCTTTGTCGGAAGTTAAAAGTTTGGTCGAATTCAGCGGATCCGTACCAAACTGGTCTGGAGTCAGTTCATTTTTTGGAGCTTAGGTGCCAGAACCATATTCCGGTGAATTTGCTCTCTGCTATAAGCACATGGCAGAAGCAAATGCACCAAACCAAAACGTACACACGCATCCACGGACCTGTTGAGTGCAAGATACTGTGGTTTGAGATCAAATATCAAAGAACATACAGTAACTCATTCGATGTAAAAGGGGGTAATCTTGTGCTGACCAGAATTTTGGAATGAGCTCATCAACCCAGTCATACACGCGCACACCATCGCAGTCCATTTTACTTTCTGATATCATGGTTGTTCATCGATCACGGATGCACCCACAAACTGACTGACACCAGCGGGATGACCGAAACCGAAAGATATAAGCTGTGAGGAATGTGCAACTGAACCCTTGGCCAGTAAGCCCTCGAGACATTACATGATGACAAGCTTAATCATTCGCGCATGAGGTAAAGCGGAGGTAACAACCCACAGGTATGCACTGTAGTGCGTTTGACTGGACCAACACATGAACCCTCAAGGAAAACTTCACAAGTGGATATAAATCGATTGTGGTTATCACAGAGGTGACAATGCCAGGAAAACTGGGTATGGGTTATAACCGAGAAATAACCAATGTAGCTTCCGTTCGAAAGCCACCGAGTGGGCAAGCCCTAATTGATCCGAGTGAGTGCGTTGGTCTTTATGTACATTCCTGCAAAAGAGCTGCTCGTCATAAATAGATGCAGCTAACTGAACGAAACGGCTAACTCAGATGTCAACCAGGTACGTGATTCATTTAGTGCTTGCGTTGCCAATGTCTAAAGAACTACACTGTTCGGTGGATCCAAAGTGGATTTGCAAAATCAGTAGATCAGCAGCGTTGATGGAAAAAAGAATTCTGGTGGTCCTAAAAATAGTTAGCAATTAAGGTGCATCACAGCATGTATTGGAAAATGCTCCATTATACTCACGGCAAATAGACATATTTGCTCGTGAAGACTACACGGATACCATGTTTGTATGAAAGCAATCAAGCTGGTCAGTTGTCACTCTGACTTCTACACAACGATACAAAATAACAGTGATGCACAGGGAAAACGAAGTGATTTGTGGTGGCATTGCAAGTAATTCCGTGGTGACTTCATTAGGAGAAAAAAAACAGCCTTTCATAAGCTTGATGCAATTTGGTATCCGATGTGAACAAAGAAAGATTAAGGAGAAAGATATTTTTTCCGGAATTAGGAAAAGCTTTTTAGAAGATCATTTTCTTACAACACTGACAAGTCTGGCCATTATTCTTGTGCATATTCTACATGGCAGCATCTTCGATGTTCTCGTTGGGCGTTGCTTTCTGTTTCATTGAATATCAAATTTGCACAATGCAAATCCAGCTATTTCCGATTTCCTTTATAATCGATGAATGTCGTTTGATTAATTCCATTTTACCACTGCGCGCTGTGATTTATTCCAATCTGCTCTGCCAAAGGAGAACTCAAAACCGTCGAAACTTCGAACCAGATAATAATAATAATAAGACCAAATAAAAATAGACTTCATCGCGTTATTAGCTGTTTTGAATGATGGAAGAAATGGTTTAGCATGACAGAATCCACTGGCATGCACCATGGTGCGGGAAAATATTCGTATTTCAGATATCCTGCACTAATTCCTTATAACCGCAATATCAGCGGTGGTTCAACAGAGCTGAATTGACCCCAGGGCGTCTGGCATTGGCCCATAGAATGCGACCAAAATTTTGATTACTGATAACGCTCTCAGTAGTAAAAATGAGTTTGCAGTTTCCTCCTCTATCTGTTAACTCCGACAAGATTAAACCCATCTGACCGAGAGAAGAATTCGCGGGACTGAAGGGTATTGAAGCCCCAGTCACAAAATTATTGATAATAGGCTCCATTTTTCAATGGTAATCACACTGCTCACCTAATAAGGCAAAGACTTTCTTTCTAAGTGCCTCATAAGTAAATGTAAGCGTGTGTTATTAAGTGAGAGCGCTTTTGGTAAATTGTTGATTTCCAAACACAAGACACATGTATTATAAATTTTATTCTTTATTGCGTTTGAAAAAGAGTCCTTAGCTGTCCCGTTAGGGCACACCCAGTCGGCCGCTGGCTCTGCCGGTTGGACTTCCCGCAAATTTCGTTTAGGCCGCCGATTTCAGCGGGTCTCAAAATGAAATGAAATTATAAGAAACATAATATAGCCAGCATATATTAATCACACCGAAGATTGTTGTAAAATGACACATTACATATAGAATAACGCTCGTTACAGGCCAGAAGCTCATTCCTGGATAAAAACAACTTTAAAAACTAGTTACAATCAGAAGTTTCTCTGGTTGCGGCATAAATAGACTAATAGGCGAAATTTCGCAGGTGGGTATTTTCATGTCTATGATCTTAGTTAGATGTGAAATACCACGCTGTGTCGGTATTTTTCAGATTACTGTCTTTTCTTAGCAATCAGGCAAAGAAATCAGAAGTTGTCAGCATCAAAATGTGCCATAAGGGAGCAATCAGATTGCGTTACCGACTTTTGGCTGGGCTAAAATCCGTAGATACTATTCCGCGTCTAACTTTCTTCGCGCAGGGATATATTTGAGCTTTTGCAGTGTTTCCTCTTTGACCGATGTATTTGGATTATTAAAGGCTCTAAAATTTGCTAATAACTCGATAATTATGCGATTGTTAATGAATTGGAAAGAATTCCTGATTCAGCCATTTACTTGTGGTTTCATCGATAATTCGGAAAAAAGATTATTCTCGGACATCATTCTCTCGAATATCTACTCTGACGTTTGACATCTATTCCGTAACATTATTTTGGTTACGCTTGTTTTGCCACAAACTGGATCTGTACGTTTCCGCTTGTGTTGCACTTTTAGAGAGTTCTCGCTTTTGAATCGTTTTGGTCACAGGGGACCTCTCTGCTGTTGTTTACAATCTCGCCATTGTCTTATCGGTGGAACGTCATCACCACCGTATATACAATACAATCCTCCCATTTGATCATTGGCTCCATTCTTTCGATTGAGGGGCTTAGTCACTCGCCGTACGGTAGTCAGACAGAAGGCATTTGGGGCCGCTCTTCGAACGCCTTCAATAAAGACTGAGCCTTCGCTGTTTCACACGAATGAGCTCTCTAATTCCATCTCTTCGCCAAGTGATATTCGACGTTACCAGTGTCGCATAAAAACTTAAACAGCCTTTTACTGTTACCTGATGCGGCCGCTATTCCCATCACTTCAGCTACCATGACCAACACTATTCAAGGTCATTCTTAAGGCGCATCGTAAATCGACGCTGCACCTCTGGACGCATCTTATTAATTTGCTTGCATTTAGGGAGCTGGCGTTTTGCTCCATTAGGCTAACACAAAACCTGCTGCCAAAGGCATCGCTGGCTTTATTTGATCCTAATAATCATCCAAATTTCTATTGGTCGAAGTTCGTAGTTCGTCGGATAGATTCCGTTCACAGCTCACTGCACATCAGTGCTCCGTGGTCTGTGTGTGTGTGACAACAGACCGTTGAGCAAGATCAATAATGACAAAAATGAAAGACGACGGTACCTTGGATTGTAGAGGTAAAATACAAGAAAAGAAAACCCGGTGGCGGACACACTCTTTCGTGCCGTCTCCAGTTCCCTATTTGGCACAACCAAATTAAAAGATTTACTTGATTCACTTTATCATGCCGGAATGGCTCGAGTGTCCCTATTGGTCCGAACTAAAAAC
>LUCM01008556.1:0-19393 GCA_008360955.1 Fasciolopsis buskii
TCGGGAATCCCAATTTCCCGGTCACAGATTCCAATTCTTTGGTTGAGAGCGGACTTTTTGCGGGCATGCCTCACCGGATTTTCCCACTGTACAAATGTCCGCGTCCAATTCTGTCCACCAGCACATTTGTCGTACAATCTTCGTCTTCATTTTCTACATTCAAATTTAGTCTTTAGGCAATTCCTCGAGAACTGCATTACAAGGATGAGTTTGTTTTACCAATCTGTCCTCCGACATGGTTTGGCATTATTTTATATGCTGAACTTATCCATATGTGCAACTTCTGAGAAGGTTTACACTCCATCTCTAGTTTTCAGCCCCTT
This sequence comes from Fasciolopsis buskii, assembly GCA_008360955.1. Lineage (NCBI taxonomy): Eukaryota > Metazoa > Platyhelminthes > Trematoda > Plagiorchiida > Fasciolidae > Fasciolopsis > Fasciolopsis buskii. The sequence continues at coordinate 324 of LUCM01008556.1, forward strand.
CTAATGGCCGATGTGACTCTGGAGTAGTAACATTTTGTAGATTGTGCAATTGTTCCGCGACATGTGTAAACTTTTCACGGAGAAGTTACGTTGCTCCGCCGGAGAAAACTGCCGCAAAAATAAATCTGGTTCTGCAATGAATTTGATCGCCCGACGCACAACGTGTTGGTTAATTGCTGCCAAAGCAAAAGCCATCTTTAGATCCTTAAGAGCGTAGATTTGGCCATGCATGCATTTGGATTAAACTAGACCAGAAGGTCGCGGTTTTCGGCACTGATCCCGAACTTCAGCTGAATGATGTTTATGGTGATGGCACATCGCCCAGCATAAGATCAGAACTTCTTTCTTCTGAGTCCGGGCATATCATTTTCCCGCCACAATCAGCAAACGAAGGATGCGAATAACTGGGTTTTCTTCCCTTTCCGACAATGCCCCAACTCCCAACTTTGACGTTTGTGCGAAGGACGTGGTATACTTTTGATGCAAACGTGAACGGCATAGGTCAACCAGCAGTCTTTGATTAAGTTGTGTATGCTTCTCTTACACCTGATGGTCCATTGCCACTTATTTGTTGACTGAGCCGAGAACCTGTTCATGCTGTTGTTGCAAAATTATGGATGTATCGAGAGTAGCACTGCAAAAATCTCAACGTGGAACGTGAATGGTTTTACTCTTATCAGCTGTTTCAAACTGTTGGGGATCCGGTTGGTAGCTGCTCATATTGGTTTTGAAGTAAACAATTGCAACTCTGGACACTGGTTGTTTTGATGGAGAAATTCCGCTGAATTCGTCATTTGAGTGAGCATCTTAACCGTGAATCACGTCCTTCTCTGTAGGTACCGACGAAAATAAATCATCTTGGTGGGCCAGTACACCACCCATGCCTTCAATCGCCTAAGCCATGGCCGTTTGAAATGTTCCAGTTGATGTGTAGAGGCCGAAATGCTGAAAGTTCCGCCGGAATAAGCTCTGCGGAGCAGTGAACGTAGTTATTGACTTGAATTTTGGTGATTGTTCAATCTGCCACAATGCCGCCGTCTGGTGGAGGTTTGAGACCGGTCGGTTCTCGAGTGTGCAGTTCTTGAGATCTTCAGGCTCCAATATAGTAGTGGCGAACCTACGTCGCAGAGTGTCGTTTCGGGTGTTAGTCACCACAAACACGAGATGTCCCTTGATCGCTTTCCACTGCCACCACAGTGGAAGTGAGTCAGACTGATGGACCGACAGGGGGAAATATCGACCTCCGCTTCATCGTTTTATCGTCTTTAAGACATCTTTCCATTAGCCATGAGGCTACATTCGTCATTTTAGAGAATCCGGATAGCCATTAGCCTTCATTGTTTCTGGCCTACTGCCACAATGCCGATGTCAGTGCAATGCTGCGCGACGCGCCTTTGCATTGTTGAGTGGCGTGAGGTGGAGCTCGATGTCGCCTGAAACGAAATAGATTGACCAGACCCATGCAAGGCTTCCAGCTATGAGACGGCGGGACCATCATTGGAGACCAAGAAACGGATGGAAGCACATTCACGCTGCTGTCATAGTGGAATGAAAAATTCACCAAGCCCAAGGAGACGAGGACAAGTGACGACGATTATGCCCCTACAGTGGGCCTGAGAAGAGCTGTTGGCTCGATCATACCCGGAGCGCTCTTGGGACCAATCCGTTCACGAACTCTTGTAACAACAAAAAAGACGTTTAAACCAATAATGGAACAGATATCTGGTAAAAAAATTGGCTAAAATATGCCCACAGCCCCAGCGCTGGCATATGACGTACACCCCATTCAGCAGCCTCTCCATTCGTATCCTTTGCATCACATTTGAACAATCGACATACCCTCAGCACATGACCCACACTTCTGCACGAATAGAATACAGCAGTTTAAAAACGGCAGGTGGAGCCTAACTGGGATTCACCATACGAAAGGCAGCAATTCACCGGCTGGTCTCTTGTTCCGTAATTTCATTAGCGGGCGGCTTCTGGTTTTGCCTAATTGGACTACCGATAGGACGGGATGAGTTCTTTGAAAATGAACAACGGAATGTCCAGCTTTGGCATCGTGGGAACCTTACGACTGTTCAGAAATCGCCGAGCCTTGGCAACTATTTGATTTTGTCTGAGTATTAAGTTATTTATGTCGGCACGGTTTATGCCGGAAATCGGCCGGTCACAGAGGAATCCCCAGTTGATTTTCAAAGTTTCGTTTAAACGAATGTGCCTGTGACAATAGAAATAATTTTTGGAATCTCATTTTTCGTCGCGGACCAAGTAGTTAAACGTACTGTGCTACTCAGCTCAGGGGTTTACTAAAGTCACTTGACATCGTAATATGGCCCTCAGTTCATCGAAAAGCAGCGATGCCGAAAACACTGTGAATGTCAAATTTTTCATGAAAGAATAAGGAGAGGGGCGACCGGCGATAAGGAAGAAGGCTGCTTGGTTCTTCTCATTTCCCCGGATACTGCACCACAATACGAACCGTTCAATGCAGTCTACTATCTCGACGGTACCAGCTTGCAGGTTCAGCAGCTCAATGCTAGGCAACTTTATTGTGTGGCGCCAATCGTAGTATTCGGGCCTGTATGTAGTGGGTGTAATTCGGTCGGTCACGATATCGAGCGGATACCAGTTATCGCTAAGTACTGAATTGGTCTCAAATCAAGCTACGGAAGGTCAATTAGCAATAGGAGCGAAACGGAACGGAAACAAGTGCAAATTGTATTCAAAACACATGGGTTTAAAACAAGTTTGACAACATCCTGATTGGCGGAATAATTTCCATCTAGGTGCCAATGCGGGATCCTTGGACTTAACGACCAATCATTGCTGCCGTTCCCAATAGTTAATTTTTCACGTAGACCGGTATAAAGCTGTGCCGGATGGCATCGCGAAACTTACAGGTAACCTTGCCACACTCAGAAGAAGTACCGATGAAAAGGCCACGCCTTAGCTGTGGGATTTCTCATACCGTAATGCAACTTAGATAAGATAAGATAAGATAATGTATATTTCTCGATTTGCGAGATGCATGCGCAAGGCAGGATCAATTTATATGTTTATCCCGATATTATTCTCATTCTCACCGTTTTGCGACCCCCTTCACAGTGTGCTTGCTTTGACCTCCGGGCGTTCGTATTTGATGGCCATTTTCATCGACCTACTTTGCCCGATCACCTTCTTCAACCTGGTTAACCCATGCCTTGATTACCAAGGATCGATGGGCTTGGGACATGGCGAGAGACAACAAATCTCACCGGCTTGGCGGGCGTTGCAAGGAGCTACCTTCTCTTAGCGCAGAATGGAAGTCCACCTAGCGGCTTCCAGGGTCCTAGTTCTTCATTTTTGCCGTTCGGAGTAACATCAGCGACTGTATGGTACCCGCATGTTCTGCGCTAAATGGAAGCCTTTATGGCCGAAATCTGGCCTCGGAAAGCGGCATTCCAGAGTTTTACTAATAATGGTTTGGCTCCTACGGTTCCCAAGACTTGCCCAAGTTTTGCCCACACATCAGCTCCATGGACCCTTTATTAGCGCTGCATTGAGATTTTGACTTACAAGCAGCAGGATGCCCTTACTTCCTATTATCCGGTTTTGCCGTGGCCTTGAGTTCTTTTATGACCTGTCTCTCACCACTGCACGGCAGTAAGTTGTGTCTCCTGGCATTGAAGTCCTGAAATTTTGCTGACAATCGAGGTTTGTAAGCCTAGAGGGACCTGGGTTGGGCTAATTTTTCTTCATCCTTAGGTCTTGAAGTCCATGTCCATCTGCAGTGATGTCCCAGAACTCCAAGGCAGCAAAAGCTCCTTAGATCTGACCTTCCTTTGAAACTAGGGACTATAAATCCCTCTCAGATTTTCGGGTTAATTTGCGGAACGCTCTTTGTATCTACAGTCTCTTTCTCAATCTTTGCTGTTGAAAATATTTGCCATTCCCCTCTGGCCGCTCTAAAATTCCAAGATTTTCCCACAGCAAACCCTGTCTTCCAAGTGTCCAGCTGTTCAGCCAACATTTGAATTCACACACTGATCTCCTGTCAAATACTTCCTGTGGTATCTGGTTACAATAATTCACTAGTTGTACATCAGATGTAGCTTTCATTGTGGAACCTACAGGTTCTCGCACAATCTGCTTGCTGCCCCGGGTTGTTGTATATCTCCTTAGATAGGCCGATTTTGCCAAACCCTTTCATCAACAGTGTACGACTGCGGTACACCGCTCCTCGCTGTGAGGTGTTCTCGCTAGTTTTTTGCAATTTAGGGTGTTGTATTTTTAGCATAGAACCGTTTTCCTAGTTGAAAATATTTCCTGAATTTTTTGACCATTGCCCTCCGACCCCATCCCTCGTTGGCCTTTCTGTCAGTAGTTTCAAGCCTTAACCGTCACATTTTCTGCTCCCGCCTGGACCTATACTAAAGGTAGTTATGCTGCTAACCACATATTCTACCCGTCTATCCATCTACTTTTAAGAGCAAATTTGCCAATTACCCTGTCTATTTTTCTGTTCATATGCTCGCTCCCGCACTACCTGACAACATCCCGTTGCCTGTTATCAAACGCTTATAGCATTTCATAGCCACTTCAGACGTCCTTGGCTTTCCACAACCTCTTACGATGCTTTCACCAGCCTAACCAAAGCGACGTCAGCGCCAAACCGTAATTCTAAGAAAACCCTAATACCCCTGATTCCCACTAAAACGTGCTCAGTCCCGCTTATTGACACATTTAGTAATTCTGGTCTTGGAGCTCTTGACGTCTCCAAAAGATCAAGAGGCCTAGAAATCAAAGTACAACAGATCGAGAACCTGTCACTGAAATTGTCCCCATTAGTCAGCCCAGTTGACCCTTCCGTTGACGTTAGTGCCAGTAATCTGGCGGCCACAGGACGCTTCTTTGATTTCGTTGCTATAGTAGTTCACAAAATTATTGCGAATGCAAAAAACGCCGTTTTCTTTAACGCACTTAACCGCCCTCCCTGCCACTTGTCCAATCTATCATATTCAATGCTTGTAGTATGACCTACCACTCCTGTCTGTGATCTAGGCTTCAGAAAAAATACCCCAAGAATAACTTTTCAACTTTATTTTAATTTCATGATGGCCTTTCTGCTAGAGAGTTTACAGCAAACAAAGCAACTATTGCCAACCATACGCCTTATAAAATACAAAGATCACTACGGATAAAACTCCCTTTCAGAAAGATATAATATGATCACAGATGTCTACCGCAGCTTTTCAAGTTGACAAGATATCGATCACCATCTGTTGTATTTAAAAACGACGTACGTAAAGTGGTTACTGTGCTCTTCCTCATTAATCTATACCACCCATACTCACCTGAGGATCGAGTGTATGAAACTGGATTGGGCTTCTGAAGAACGCATTGTTTCGTTCATTACGGAGAAGAACGTACATCTCCTTACTCAAACCAACACATGGAACGCCAAAACTACGACGACACGTTGATTTCTTCGTTTCTCATTCGTCATCAATATCTCATCATCCATTCCAGACACTTTGGAATTCCTATTTCCTCCAGCACCATAGTACTAAGTTCCGCTTCTTAGGTTTTGCCACCGCGTTTATTCCATTTCGATATCATTTTGTGACATTTTCATGAATCTTCATATAGCACACCACCTTTGTCTCTCATCTTCAAATTTAAAGCTGAACTCCGATACTAGCGCATGCCACTTATTTGCTTGCAGTTTCACGCCGGATGCACCTAACCTCTCTTTTGTCTTCACAAATTAGTCTTGTTGCTCAATGTTTTAGCTTCGGACATAAGCACCTCATGTTTTGCAACTATGTTAAGGTGTGCTATTGTACATATCTCCAAATCCTAGACCTCAGTCACTTACACTACCGTCGCCGAGAAGGTGGGTTATCCCAAATGGGCCATCGTTACTGAATATCCACTTTCGCCGTCATCTCTATTTTTTCTTTATTATCTCTCTTTATGCATATGACTTTGGTTTGTCCGAAATACCTTTGTTTCTGACGAATCCAAACGATGCTCTCCAGACGTCGCTAGGTCGGCGCCTGGAACTATTTCCTTTTTACTTCCCATAGACATATTCTTGTCCAGCTCAGACACTCCGGGTCTCCCACCTCCCCCTTTGGCCCCAGGGTTATACGTGTTGTTTTCTCCACATCATGGTAGTCTCCACTTGTCTGTGCTTTAACGGCATGGTCTCCTGGATTCAACTGTAATCCATGAATTCTTTAAGGTGAATTTATTCATTCCTTAGTGCGCCTGTCTTTTTAAGCTCCTTCCGCTTTAAATCTATGTTCGTTTTTCATTGTACGCCCCGCCTAAATACCGGTTCATTTACCCTTAATCATATGCGTATATGATCCAAATGCTACGTCAGCCTGTCCAACTCTTTATACACACCCAAAAGCCGGATTGCTCGCGACGTCGGCCACCACATATATTTATATATGCATTTGGGGAGCGACACCGCAATATTGCTAGCTAACACCTATATCCGTTCTTTCGCATCCTACACCCGAACTGATCCAAGAATTGGCATAACTCATTATCACGATATCGTCCTGTGTTATCCATACTGCATACATCTATCACCCTCCAGCTCATACTCAAATTAGGCTCCCCCTCTCAGCGGACGCAATTGGCCACCTTGCATCCCTTCCATCAACATCGAAAATCATTGCCGGAGACTTCCATCTCCCTGATTTAACCTGGTCCACGGTTACGGCTCCACCAAGCCTAACATCATTTGTCTCCCATGTACATCATGGGGGTTGGGTACAGCACGTGGCCTCATCCATCCCATCTTGGTTCACGTCGGAAATAAATTTCCAGGGAGCGACCACAGGGTGGTTCACGGTAGAATCCATGTCCGTGCTTCCCTCCCTAACCATCCTACTGACAAAACTCACCCACCCTCTCTTAACTGGCGGCACTTTTACTCTCTATTTTGCCAACTTGACTGGTGAAGCTTTTTCTAGCTACTGGCCCACAGAGGGCTGCAGATGAATTTCATCGGAACATGGCCAACTGCTTCTTGAAACTGACCGATATAGAACGAATAAACAGAAACGAGACTTCCCAACTTGCCTCCCTGAAAGTCAGATATGCTGAGTTGCAACGGCACTGTCCGTTGACAAATGACTTTTCCAAGCTTATTCTTTTGCAACTTCTGTCTTACACTATCTCTCGCCTAAGTGAATCTCTCCTTTGGAGAGAAGCTAGGGCATTGAAGCGTAAACATTAAACCATAATACTTTCAAAACTATACAAATTAGGATCCCATGATCGCAAAACTCCAGTGAACTTCCCAGGGTTGCCTAATGGTGAGTCTGCGACAACCCCAAAAGACAAAACTGAGACGTTCAATCGATATTTCCCCCCTCAATGGCCTCGGCTGCAATCAGCGACCCACCCCAACTATGGAATAGGAATAACCCAACCTTATCTGCTGTGTCCTTTGGCGGTACGACTATCTTACGAAATTTAGCCAATTTCAAACCAGGGTCTTACCAAGGCCCTAATGGCATCCCTCCAATAGCTGTTCTTAGTTGTGGCCCTGACCTACCTTTGCTACTGCCCAACCTCTTTACACGTTCGATTAACTCTGCTGTAGTTCCGATCAACTGGGAGCACTATGCGATAACCCTCCTCCATAAAAAGTCGTCTTCGCATGATCCGTCCAATTACTGTCCCATTAACCACACACTTGTTGTCTCCAGGGTTATGGAGAAAGTGGCAAAACGATCCATCGTGGACCAACTTCTAGCCTCCAACCTCCTTAGCCCAAACAGCACGGACTTCCCCAATCACGTTCTTGCTCCACCTGTCAATTTGACTTCCTGAAACTTCTAACGAACCTAGCGAACCGGGGTATGGCCTTTACAGTCATCTACTTCAATGTCTGAGGCCTTTGATCTTGACCCTCATCCGCACCTTTGATCCAAATTAAGCTCCTTTGGCATCACCGACCCTCTTCTATCCTGGCTCTCGTCTTACCTAACCTTAAGATCACAGCTAGTCTCCATTGACGGCATTTCCTGCGATCCCCGGTCTGTTGCTAGTGGCGTCATGAAAGGCAGCATACTCGGTCTCATGCTGTTCACTATGAACATTGATGATGCACTAGATTCACTATCTTATGGCGTCCCTTTCCTGTTTCCTGATAACCAAAAAATAGTTTATCCTCTTAAGTCAAATGAAGTTAGTACTGCGGTTAGAGAAATTTGTGCCGATTTATCTGCTTTGGACGGGTGGATGATGAGCTTCTCTGCCAATAAGAGTGGACTGCTCACATTTAGGTGTACACTACCTAAAGATTCAATTTCGCTACGCGGATCGCCTATTGCATGTAAACCTACAATCCGCGACCTTGGTCTCAGCTACTCAGCCTCTCTAAATTTCTCAAAGCATGTAGTTATTCGGTCGGCTAAAGCTAGGAGAAATGCTAGTCTGATTTTTCGCACAATGAAACTATCCGACAGCATCCTCAGCATTTATAAAACACACTTTCCACCACTCCTTGAATATGGCACTTTGATATACTGCAGCATGTCATAGTCGGATAGGATCTCCATTGAAAGTATTCAGAAACGCTTCACTAAGCAAGTGATAGGTTGGCCGACGACTCTGAATTAAAAGGAACGCTGTCTAGCCCTCAAACTTGAGTCATTTTTGCCATGGCGACTGAAAATTAATCTGGCTTTTCTACATAACCTGGTGAATAGGCGCTCCTTCTCCACCGACCCGCCTATACTCTCCTCTTCCAGCCTCTACCCCCTCCTTCACAGGTCTCTAACCACCCATACAGAAATTGCCAAATCCTCTTCAGGGTTCCATTTCTTTCTTGTCGTTTATGCAAGGCTTTGGAACAAAATTCCCATTGGCATTCTGCGTACACAGAACCAATCCGGTTTTAAGGCTGCCCTAAGTACTTACCTGCGTGTCACCCAGGTCCTTCAATTTACCAACAACTCTATCTCGGAAGAGAGTACCTTTGAGTCAGCCATCGATTTCCAAATACACATTCCAACCCCTTATTTCCAATAAGCTCTGCTTCCATAACACTCCATCTGAGGGCGCAAGAGGTACTAGTATACTAGCGTAATATGGACAATACCAAAGGTTAACCCTCGCTTATCTCCTGGTAAATGTAATAGTCTGAACCATTTCAAAGGGGGATCTACCCTTGACACATCACTATGCCCAACGCTTCCCAAATGGCAGACGTGTATGCACCACGGAAATGCCTTTCCCGCTTTCCACTTCACTCCTATACTCCTCCGTACTACCCTGGTGATCACTCTACTACATAAGTTCTTTATAATTGCCCAACCTTAGTTTGGATGATATCTCTATTTCACCACCATTCGTTAATCGCCATAACCCCAAGCTGGCACCCAAGCCAGACTGCGTCTCTCCCTTATGTTTCAGATCCCGCACCCAGGCTATACGCGCTGTTAGCATTTCCGCTCCCGTAAGGGCAACTCCAAATCTACTAGCTTCCCGCTCCCGCTAGGAAGTCTGACCTCGCGCTCGATTACTGGTCCGTTCAACCCAAACCGCGCTGCTGTTCCCCTTAAATACTCTAACTCAGGTGGATCTGGATGAGTGGTCAAAAAACGGCTGTCATTACCACGGGAATGCCATATGTGCTTCTTTAAATTCTTCACATGTAAGATCAAAAGCTGCAACAACAAAAATGACAGCTTAGATGATATCCTTGACTGGTTTATTTTACATTTTACACAAACTTTTCCCTCTCCACTGCACATCCCAGTTCAGTTTGCCACCAGTCGCATAAGAATGTAGTTAGCAGTAATGACAGTTTCATATTCTTTCGCAAAAACGTTTCATAAAATCTCATTCTCCATGTAGTTTATCAGAATTGATAATAATCCTCCGCCTTCAACAGCATTTGATTTGCGCTTTATTGTTGTTAAATGCGACACTCCATCCACGCTGCATGACGTTTCTCTTGGCGTTGACTATCTTTCATCCAGTTATCATATCTCCAGTGATCTTCACCTCCTCAGCTTAACTTTTTTGTCCGTTACGTAACCATCTCGATGCTTTTGCCTCCGGCCATATCTCGGCATTTGCCACCGAGCAACTCTCGATTGCTGCGCCAGCGAGACGTACATTTAGCGCATTTAAACACGAAATAACTTGCGCTACGTTACTCATGAACAGTTTCAGAAAACCCTGCACGATCTCGCAAAGCAGTTTGTGCAGTTTTGAATCATGTCTCGCATATTTGTGCACTGCGTATTGCTTTGCAGACTCTGATCGCGCCCGCCGATTAGTCCAGCGTAGCATATATCCCCATATACGTTCTGATTTCCATTATTCACGTCTCCTCTGAACCATCCATCTAAAAATTTGATCTTTTTTGCGCATGCTTCTTGCAAAACGAGACATATACAATAGCATCATAACCTAATGTGACAGAACAGCACCGCGCTATTAATCATGGGCTTAGCGGGGATTTCAGGAGGTGAATGAGGGTTATTTGTTCTGCTTGGCTTCCTTCTGTTGAGGAGAGTTGCAGCGTCTTCGGTCAGAAAACGTCTCTTTCCTTGTTGTCATGCGCATAATTAGTCATTTGGGGGCTGCAAACTATGGGGTCAGGGTGGGGTATGACGGTGAACTAGTAGAACTGGCTCTGGCGACCGTAATGTAGATTGCATGCGGGGTGGACTGGTGTTTGAACCTGCAGAACAAGGTCACGTTGGGTTGCCGGAGCCAAGTTGGGTGCGTTTGGATGGAGGCTTGGATGTGGTGGGTAAACACCATATATTTAGTTCTACAACGGCGGGGTGTGAACCCGTTGACGGTATTGGCTCTAGTGAATTTCTGTTAGGCCGACGAATGGGTTTTTCGGAGACACCGCGCCTGGTTTGGGTGACTCCGCCGGAACGGACCGTGAATTGTTTGTTAGTGGCATCTTGGAAATTAGCTGCGTGTGCCTGAAGTCGTGTGAAGCGTAGTCAACGATTTACCTCTGAAGAGGTGTTTTGTCTGTAGTTATTTTTATGTTATTAAAAGGTGCATTTGCAGCAATAACGCTTTGTTTGCTGATGAGTTACTTTGCTAGAGTTTTTGTCTGGAACAGCAGTGGAAGGAGATAACTGTGAAAGTTCGGTCAGCTTTCGCAGCCCCGTCATTAGATATGGTGTGTGCGCCATGCAATTAGCGGCCAGCAGTTGATCTCTAAGGCCATTCATACCAATGCGATCAGGAAAGCTTCGGGAGCCTGCAAATCCAGATAGTTTCCGGCAGCCACTAGACTATGCTTATCTAGTCGTGTTTCCGGATCGATTAGGTGGGATAGGGGTGCAAGCTCTGAGATAGTTCGCTCGAAATTGTTGACGTGGTTCACTGAATTGGATAACCTTTTGAAAATCTGTGCCCTGTCACGGACTGCACCCGCCAGATCATTATGTACCACGGAGCATTGGCTCATTATTCCCAAGTGCGGGCAAACTTTGTGGTGTTAACTGCGCGAACGCTGCCATTGGCGCATTTAGCTCGTTGGTGAATACCACGAGCCGTTTTGCTCTTACTTGGAAATTTAAAGTTTAGAAAGAAAATCTAAGTTAGGTTGGTAAAAATGACTACTTATAGTTGGTGTGACTATAGTGATGATAGAATACTGTGTGTAATGCGGTTGACACAGTTCTTGTGAGAGAAATTTCAGAGGGTACTGTAAAACGACTTAACTTGTGAATAGTTCACAAGACTAAGTGAGCATCAGCGGTGGGGTGAAGGTTATGAGTCTAGGAAATGGGGCCGTAGGTGAATTACCAGCCCAGTCAGGACAAACACTCCGAAACAGTCCCCAAACAGCCCCCAAACAGCCCGCAAGCCGAACCCTCACAGACCCCGAAAGCAACCCCACAACGGGCATTTTGCAACAGCCGCGGGTAGTTTTGGAAGCTGTTTTGTAAAAACGTCGGAAAACGCTTTGGTGTGTATTTTGTAACGTTTCCCCGCAAAATCCCCAATACCAGATTACTAAGACCCCAAGCTAAACGCCCGCATAAAGAAACCTTGTGACGCGCGACCTAAATCCAAATGCAATTTAAGGACGCCCATGGACTCTCTGCGTTGATCTATGTACCCAAGTGCCCATTCCTAACGCGACGGTGTGCAGCAAAACAAAATAAAGTCAGCGTCGTAGTCTAGAAATATATTAAAATATAAATTGGAGAACTTACTTCTATTACTGAGCGGCTGCGTGGATTGGTTTAGTCCATTTACAAATAACCATTCAGTTGCGATTCTTCCATATTTTGAAATGGAGGGAAACTGGGCATTAACTCCGTGCATTTAGTTGAGCCTAACTAGTTATCTATTTGCTTAACGAATCGGTAACTGTTCTGCCGATGACATTACTACTCCACGTACATTTATCTACTAATACTCACGCAGACAAGAAACATGCATCTATCCGCCGAACAACAAGATTGTACCTACAGGTGCAAGGTAAACCACAATATGCTATCGTCACATGTCCATGGGCATTTAATAATCGTATTATGGAACTACTCTATTCACCTGCGTGGAAGGCCTAAGTCGAACTTAAATTCCGTGACTTGATGGGCACTGAAACGGTCCGACCTGCACGTTTACCTCTTGCGGCGCACCAGGTGTGTAAGTGAAACCGTCAGTAGCAAACAAAAATCCCCGATGTATGTATGCGTTTTTTATTATCAAACGTAAGAATCAAAAAGCAAAATAAAGTGGCATTTCCTTGGTTCTAGCTTATTTTATTAGCGGGCCGTTGGTGGGAATTTTTCCTGCGAATATTTTCAGTCTGGACAATAAAATGGGTAGTGGAATTCTCACTCTACCATACTGACGGATGACGATTTTCGTGGTAATGTAATCTGATAGTAGCAAACGTTGTGACCGCAGAAATGAAGCCGCACAGTATATGTTTGTCAAATCGACAAATATATATGCCGTCTTTGTTTTCATTTCCGATGCACATATATTTCATTTCCTAGTGAATATTGATTTAAAAGCACCAAGAAGGTGATTCGCTGTTGCTAAGGGACATTGAACACTAATGATCCAAGCTTTTGCGGTCGTCTTGAGCGGAGTACCTGCAGCGTTGACCGCGCCGCATCATATTTTCTGGTAATGCTTTTAAGGTGGATCCTGCCTATCTAATACTGAAAACATCATATAGAGAATGGAAGCAAAGGTGAGCTCACCTATTACCAAAGAACAATTTTTCGTGTCAGACAAGGCCGTTTTCCAATGGGTTCCTTTCATGTTCAGCTTACCCAGGACGAATTTCGCCGTTAATTGAGGCATGACATCCCGAGTTCCACCACCGAATGTTAATACCCGTGTCCATGATACTTTTGGCTTTAAAGTTAATAGATTTTCAATTGCGACTTACTACACGGTCGTAGTATGGTTTCTGGTTGCCTCCACTGAGAAATGCATTTGCAACGCTGCTGGATGCATGACAGAGATTGCGCATATGGCAGGAACGTAGTCTGTCTGCAGCAAAAATCTAACCCCCAAGTTTAACTGGCCTTTAACGTCCATATTGTCGCTTTGTGTTCGGGCCATGGTTTCTGCGTTGAAAGCCAAAATTGTATATTTTCTCAATAAGAAAGATCTAATCTAAGGGTGTCCTGTGCTAGATCATTTCACCAAGAACCATGTTCACCGCCAATTGATGCGGTAGTATACTTAGTTTCTTGCTATATTTCCTCGTCACTGCAATCAATGAGTGGCACAAAACTTTTACGGTGTAAATTTACGGATATATCTGGCACCCCATTTACATAGTTCACACGTGCTTCCGTAAAATCTCCACAGGTTACTTCTGAGTCAAGAGCCGTTGTGCTATCACCTGTTTATTGTAAAAAAACGAAAAGATTAAGAACCCCCCGCATAGATCTTTGATCGATTGCTCATAGATTGATGGCCCTTTTGGTTCGAACCTGGGTGCCAGCAGTCCTCATTGCTTATTTTCTTCGTCCCTAAAACTGATGTTTTGGATTGACCACGTACATAAGCACGACATGGAGCTATCCGTGGACCCATTTCTTGCCGTAATATAAACGACGAAATTTCTAGGCAGCTGTACTATGCATAGAAATTAATATCGCGCATTCTTTACATGGACACAGGGGAAAAACAGAAACTCCAAAATGAACCGACAGAGGAAAAAGATTAGGCAAGGATGTCCAAGAAATCACCCCAAACATGAGTCTAAAAAGCAGTTTATGTTATTAAGTCTCCAATACCTATTGCTCCCTGATCTGTGGTAGTTCTGTAGACCCGCAAATGTCATTTTCAAAGGATACCATCCAGGTGATTAACGATAATGCATATCAGGCAAGTAAGTTTTCCCGTTGTGAGAGCATAATGAAGCACTCAATGATAAAAGTAAATTTGAAGCACAAACTTAGCTAAAATCTTACATTTATTTTCAAATAAATATTTTGGTTTCAATAGTAACAGTCCACATGTTGCCCTCTAACACGTAACGCGTGATCACGCAATCAATAAGGAAACCCAGTTAGACATTCAATGTTAAACTGACCAGGACCATGGCCCGATAACGCAAATCACGCGTAGCAGACGATCACTGACAAGTAATGAGATCGTATCCCCTTCACAATTAGACTTTACTAAAACCGCGTAGTAAGACTCGACAGAACAATGGAGGCCTCAAAGCCCATTTCTTCGTAAATTCTATAAAGGTTTGAAATTTTCGTGACAGGAACTCATCAATTGTGGCCTATTCACGTAGTTATTCATCCAGATTTCCTAAAATTACTAGCTGCAGTGCTCAACATATGGTAGCATCAATTTGCTTTGTGTCAGCCTTCGGAGAAAAACAAAAACTGGATATATTCAACTTACGCTTTTGCAATTAAAAATACCAAAAAGCCGTATGACATAAAACCGCCTTAAAAAACGGTCCCTAGCGGACCGTTTTGGGGGCCTTTTAACGCCTCCTGTGCTGAATGGGAGGATAATAATAGCCTAAGACAGAAAGCAGCTTTTGAATTTACGGGCTAAATTAAGTATTATACGATAACATAAAAACTCCCTAAGCCGAACAGTTGTTGAAGGATACGGTATCATGTGGAAAAAAGACCAGTAGGCAGGCCCACAGGTGTATCCACCCAAGAGGTAACTAAACAGACCGATTGAATTCGTGCTATAAAGTATAAAAGCATTTACGCTAAAGTCAGATCAGAGATGGAGTTGTGACTGCTCAAGCTTAGACAAAAATTGGCAAACATTTAAACAATGATCAATTCAAAAACCTACTTAGATCCTATTTTTAGGAAAATGGTTCTAACTCAGCGAATAAGGCCAGAGTAACAAAACAAACTAAAAAATCACGACGACAATTCACGAAGTACAACGGCGTAGCACTTGCAGACATTGTTATCTATCGCCGTCAGGGTGAAATCAATTACTCTGGTTTTGTTTCCTTTAGCGAGGTCCGCTGATCTGATCCGGAAGGCGATGGATGCCAAACCGGTGTGCATAATATCGAAGGAGTCTTGGATACTATAGTGGCCTGGGCCAAACCGTGTCCTGTTAAATGTGAATTGTACTGAATTGATGCAAGACAGGACCAACATATTCCAGGGGCATTAAAATGGCTTGTGGCCGTTGGTATTGGCCACGCAGTTCCGTGCTTTATTTGCTGTTTAAACGTCGGACTGATTTGTCCCGAAAGCACATTCTAGCAGACGTTCCTGACAGCCGATCACTAGAACCAACCAAAAGCGTTCTTGAATGGTGTCAAAAGTAGGTAGAAGCTTGGAAGTTGACCCTCGCGTGCTCAAGACGGTTTCCTCTACTAAGATTTGCCTGTTTTTTCTGAAAGAACGGCAGCTACCTATTTTGTCGTATTTTCCAAAGAATTGTCAGACAGCCAAGTTTCCATGATGAGGATGAAGTCACAGTTATTCACATGAACCAACAGCCGCATAACATGCACCTTATTTAGTAAGGACCGGCAGATGGACCAGTACCATAGTCAATTGGACCTGAGCTCCTTAAGTAGTTGTAGACGTTGTAAATTGGAATGCGCCGGGACGATGTTGGGATTAGCGTTCATTGTGAGGTGGCACGTGAGGGGCCGTCGTTGAAGACTAAGGGGCAGTTGGAAGACTGTTACCTATTACTAAAGATGGGCTAATCGGAGTGGTCTAGTCGCTGGTGAATAGTCGGCACTTGTTGGGGCGTGGCAAATTTAGGCAGAAGAGGCTAAAGGTATGCTAGGGCTGACGGGGGAAACTGGCGAGCGGAGAGTGATAGTGATGATATCAAGTGTGGACGCAGTACGGACGGGGCTACAAAGATATGCGAGCTCGCCCACGCCTGGTTGTTATTATTGCTTTCTTGAAAGGACGGCTTTTATTTGTGGCGCAGCGATGGAATGCTCCAGGAAACAGCCCACTGACAAAAATCGATGCGAGTAATTAGTGTCTGGTGACCGCTTTCTAAGACTGTGGTTGCCCCGATCGGAGGCAAATGCATATTGGTGACGTGTTAACTGTTGAATCCGACGGCCGGGGTCTGTTATTTTTGAATTGTGGAGCCCAGGTGGCATTAGCGTGAGAGAGACCAGAGGCAGCTGCGGTATAGCTTCTCTAGATTCACCACTAGACCCCGAGTGGTTCAGGGTATGCCAGCCAAATGTTTGAGGTGGGGGTAAAATCACCTTTAGTTTAGTGCCATGCTGACTAGATGCTTTTAAGAAAGCTGTGTAAGATGGGCGCCGGTTGTATGACTTTTTGATGCCAGCTGAAGGTGCTGAGTACAAGAAGGCTAAGTGGCAATGCCTGGGTGGGCGCTGAAGAGAAGGGGGTGAGTTCAAAGGATCCAGATCAACCTTCGCTGGTCTACCCTTGGGCTGCTTGAAAAAATGTGTCCGTGTGCAAAGCAGTGAATCCTTAAGGCTAGCAATTGGTGGTATATGTTCTTATCTTGCAGAATTCCCGCTCTTATTATTGGCACTCTGCTTCTGGGAGGGGACTCCCGTTAGTCATGATTTTGATATTTGTATTCGGCACATGTAATGCTGATAAAGCTTTCTCAGTCTCCCCATCAAATTTAGAATACGTGCCAGGCCAAAAGTAGAACGCAGCTTGGTTCTAACGGTGCCCTTGGAGATATCAGGGATGTCAAACCAATAGCAACGCAAGAACTCTCGGTTCTGATTCCGATTTCAGGCATCATTGGGTCCAGAATGAAACCAACACCCACGAGGTATTGTTTTCCCGACCGCGGCGCAGGTGCATCGAGGTGGTCCCAGTTTTGACAGGACACCTCCTGGTCCATTGACCTGATCCATTGTAGTTGACGATTTTATAATATATACTTTGGCCGCTGTCCTGTCCCATTCATTAGGATTGTGGGAAAATCTGAGCATTCTCATATTAGCCCGCGTGGGGCTGCTGCCTTAAAACCCTCGCCTTTGGGTTTAGAGACAACTGGAAACCCATGGAACCCGCGAACTTATCCGGGAGTTCACGAGGTGGTTATTGGTTTCAAGTCAAGCAACCAGGCGATAACAGGTGGATAACTGCTGGCGGTGTAAGTAATCCTAATAATAAATAAACAGACGGATAGCTCTGGTCTTTTATATTGAGGGTGCGTTTAAATAACTTTCGGATTGCAGCCGTGAATGTGTTAACTTAAGCTAAAACAAATGTCGGCAAAAGAGATGCTTAATGATATGGTCGATTTTTATTATTCAGAAATATCTGGAAAATTTTTTTAACTACGAGGAGGGCTCTATGTTAAATGTGCTAGAATAGCAATGTACATGACAAAAAATACTGTAGTGACCACTCTGAAGAAAGAGCATTGTGGCCCACACAAAATAAATGTTTGAATTTACAATTTAGGTATTTGGGAGGCGGGTTGAGAAATTTGAATATTTTTCTGAGAAGCTAGTGTTGACATTTGCGGAAGTAGGGACCATCCATCTTGGGATGGATGTCAGAATAGGCCGAATATGGACGGTCTGCTCACGGGTTTCAAGGGTATGTCACCGGCAACTATGGTCCGGTGAAAATGGGCGTTAAATGGGAAGATTGTCTCCGCAGGTTTTTCCGGAGGTCCTTTTGAAACGGCAGAAATGGAGACCAGAAAAGTGGTAGATAGGAAGTGATCTTTACAAAGAGTTTCTTGACTTGGCTGTGTGAGTTTTGCGTCATAGGGTGGTGTGATGGATTGTATGTTCCAGTTATTGCGTTAGCAGCAATGTTAGTGGTACCCCAGGATCGTTCAGCTAATGAATCCGAGTGCTGCCGTTTTGCGTCGCCTGCCTTACTTCCAGAAGTGGAGGTCCATTTATAAAATGCAAACGCCTGACTGCCTAGAAAGAGTAGGAATAGATAGATGCATTTACGCCAACTGCCGTTTCGTGTATTACTGGTATTCTGAAATCTAAGGGGGCAGCTTATTTAAGAAAACCCAAGGTGGATGTGTGGAGGGGTTGACTCCGCATAAACGGCGGTAGACTATAGGTTCGTGAATTTAATAATTTGTATATTCCTAAAGTATTGAGGAGCATGCTCGAAGGCATGAAAAGATTCTTACAAAAATTGAACAAGCAAAAAGGATGGACATAAAGAGATGCATTTGGTGCATCATAAGGCATAGGCTGAGGCAAAGACCATGCGAAGAAAGTGCGATGACAGGAGGGTATGTGGTGATGGCAATGTTTGGGGAACGTGCGAAGCATGACAATTTAAAAATGCCATAGGCAAGGTCTCTTTACGTGCATCAACATCGGTCGTTGCATATAAAGGAAACACGGAACTCACTGGAGTGGGAGAAGGTCGAGATGAGCGGAATAATGAAGAACACTTCTGTGAAAATGGTAGGTAGCTGATAAAACGACAAAAGTGCAGCACAGCAGGCCACAAGGACACTCAATGTCAGAATTCGGAACTGAGATAAATAACGGAAAATTAGGATGCATGCAAAGCCAAAAATGGGGACCTTATACACACAGGCTATAGAAACCGGAAACTGCGGTACACCGTTCCTCGCTGTGAGTTGTTCTCGCTGTT
>LUCM01008558.1:0-24358 GCA_008360955.1 Fasciolopsis buskii
AACCTTAGGAACGAGGGCAGAATGCCCCGGAATATACATATGAATATGTATATATATATGTATATGTATATGTATATGCATATGTATATGTTTATGT
The DNA here is from genome assembly GCA_008360955.1 of Fasciolopsis buskii. Taxonomy (NCBI): domain Eukaryota; kingdom Metazoa; phylum Platyhelminthes; class Trematoda; order Plagiorchiida; family Fasciolidae; genus Fasciolopsis; species Fasciolopsis buskii. Next base: position 98 of record LUCM01008558.1, read on the forward strand.
ATATGTATGTATATATATAGGCAGCAAATATTATCTGGATGCGTGAACAGTTTTTGCCCGGGAGCACACGACCGGTTTGGCGGTTATTGTCGCTCGTCAGGTATGCGTACCCGGTGCTCTCTTGTCCAAACATCCACATACTTGTACACTCCGAATGGTTATTTTCGCATTCCACTTTATTTCTCTAATTTTTTTTCACTGCAGCCTATCTGCAGCCCTTCGATTTCATGGTCTGTATCCAACCTTTTTTCTCCTTTGCTTGCACATTTTTCGTAATATCCATTTTATTTTGTGTGTTCCATTTCATTACATTTTTCTTGGTGAATATTTATATCATTCTTTTCACTTTCTCTTGGGTAATATGCGGACTTGTGCAATTTTTTTCAATAATTCCATGCTGGCCTAATAGTAATACCATTTCCTTTAAGAAATTGTTGAAATTAGGTAAAATAAAGATGTTGGGAATTAAATGTTCCGTAATTTTGCGTCTGTTTGTTCATTTGCATATGTGCGTGAGACAGACGGACTTCGTAACCCACCAGGTCCATCCGATAAAGGAAGCAATTTGGTTCTTACATCCCGTGCATATTGGATGACCTTACACCAGCAATCGCTTTTGCACCTACCATAGGGGAAGCCCACCGAATGTGTCAGCTGGAGTTGAAAGTAATAACACTGATACATCTGCGCTAAGGAAGGAAGTATGAGAGATAAGACCATATGCTGACCATAATGACGAAACCGACGTGGTCATATCGACCGACTGTTATCGGTATTATTGAATCACCATTGGAAAGGAATAAGTCACCAAACAAAACAAGTTAGCATATCCGAATACTCGTGTGTGAAAGAGGAGTAGTGTAGATGTATTCAGTTGGCCACGAACGAAATGAGTGGTAACTGCATCAGGGGAGCTTTTAAGGTCAACTGACGGTACAGATTTCCTTGTCATACCCAAAAGGGGAGAAAACTTCTTGGCTAGGTTTCTTTTTACGTAATGAATAGCATGAAGTTCGTGAACGAAAAAGTGGACAGTTCCATGAAATCTACCAACTGTTTTCATGATACGGAGTGTTTAACCTGTGAATTTTTCGCTACTTCAAAAAATACGATTTAATCAGTTACTACTATCAGGGCAAAGGTGACTGTGAAATCACAAACAGCCGGATATGCGATACAAAACAAAAGATCATTGCATTAGCACAAATTACTGCCATTGTTAAAGTTTCAAGCACTCTTCAGTTGACTGCCGCAAGGAAAAACAAAATATTGTAAGAAATCTTTCTTCCCTGAAGCGAATATCCATCACTAATTTATTATAAATCCACGGCGGTTGATATTGAGAAATATTTTCTGGAGAATACCACCGTGGAATGGGACTTTAATCGGACGAAAACATTTTTGTAATGTTTTGATCGTTGAGTTTGGAGCTGAGGTGCCGATTGGCATCACATCGTCTGACCGTATTTTTCTGCATTCATAAGTTAGCTTCGACTCCGGGATTCTTCGATGATTTTGGTTCTTACTCCACCGTACATCAAGAACATGTGTGGACTACCTGTAATACTGCTCCATCTCCAAGAAATGGTAGGGGAACATAGATCGTCCAAAAGTTTGCAAACACTCGTGTCGAAACTAAAAGAACAACTCAAAATTGGGGAAGGAAAATTCGATGCATGTAAAGTCAAACACCTGAACACCAACAAACGCTACATCGGCCGAACCGGGAGAAGATTGTCAACTCGGATGTATGAATACAAATTAGCTAAAAGCAGACCTAATCCGCTCTCGCTCTCTCATATTCCTCCACCAGGAAAATGAAGGAAACGAGTTCAATGTGGATGAAGTTGAAATTCTGATTCAAACAACCACAACTCACCCAACGAGTTTCTATAATTCTGGTGCCCTTCAAATCACCCCAGCCAATAGATACACCCAAGTACGTCACGTGTACGGTCGAATGAAGAGTAAACTATTTAACGAAGAAAACAGCGGGTCAAATCATACAGACTCACAGCCCCAAGTCGACTTTGGTTATGCCGAGACAACCATGGAAATGTATCACCTAATATTCACATAATCGACACGGAAACAGTGAAGCACAGCCAAAGGGGCATACTATGCAGAGCGAAAGTCGCTCTTGAATGGTCAAAGGTTTGGATGGCAGAGATCAGGTAGGAAAATAAGCGTCTAGTTGCTAATCCAAGCTCGTCCATGTAGTCCAGGGTAAAAGTCAGTGAGAAACTTGGAAGTATAGAACACCATCAACGATGGGCACTCGCGGAAGATGCCAACATAATTGGTGATGAGACGTTTGACATCTTAACGCTAAGCTGGACGGTCAGGATCTCACAAAACTAACAACCTGAGCTACTATCAACAGAGACTTGCAAAGTTATTGCGAAACTTTTAACTGCACGACAGAATTTAGGAGGTTCAACGAATGGGCCATTCGGTTCATTTAATTTTGCATTACCAAGGGGCTGTTGACAGAACAACATTTGGTCTCCCGCCCTCATTTTCATTAGGATTTTGAATTCTTCAATCCCTATGGCCTGGAGCATGTTGCATTAGGTGGAATAGAAATACACAGATAAATCACAGAATACAGAGCATAAATTAGATCATTATTCGGCGAAATTTGTAGCATGCAGTGATTCAACAAGAGCAAAGAAGCTCATTGTCAAGCCTCTGTTATCGGGACCCACGTCTCCAAGATAAGTATTCGATGGGGCAGTAAAGTCCCACATTTAATAGAGATGAAAATGCATGCTTTACTTAGTTGAAATGTTTGAATTAGTATTCTACCGAGGGGTATGAATATCAAGTTTCAGTCACCACTAGTTAATGTGTAACAACACGTTTGCAGGTACTTCAGACCTATTGTGTAGGTTTTGTAGATCGAGGTTTGTGTATTACAATGTGTGGCGTGAAGAGTTATTTAATTGGGGCTAAGTTATGTTCAAACAAAGTGCACAATCCGTGAATTTGGTTGCAAATGCCGTAGGTGGTTTGGCATAATCCATCCTTGCTTGTCTTTCTTGTTTTTTTCACACTGTGCATCGTAGCTTGGTATGTGGACAAACAAGTGAATGCGGAAGCAAACAAATCGAAATTCCTCCAACTCTGCATCATTTGTTTACCTACTTCATACACACACACACATAAGTATGTTTTGACTTCGGCGCGCATTCGTAATGAGTGGAAGAAGATCAGGGTGACGTCAAATAATAAACCAAATTTGTAAATCACTGTAGCAAGTTGGAGTAAGATTACGCATGCATACTTATGAATGATCGGGGTCTATTTCAAACTCCCAAATGTTTTTTGGGAATTTTTTTAAGAAAGAATTTCGCTTTATTTCGAAACCGGCTTTTCCCTGACTGTTACACCTAAATAAAACTGTGGTGGAGGGATGGTAGTAGGAATACCGAATTTCACAAGGGATTTTTGATTTAGGGTGCTACTTACGCTGTTTAAGGAAATGAATATTCGTTCCATATACTTACACCAGTTTAAGGTGCAGATCAATAATGTATGGGTAGTAGTCAAGTCATACAAAAATTATGTTTAACACGGGTAACAGAAAATCCATAACTCGACCTAATATTAGTGTGGCTTGTGTTGCAATGCATGGCACATTTGTATCGGTTCCTTTTATTACAGAAACCGAAAACAGCAATCCGTCTTTATGAACCAATCTGAAACATCGCCTGTCCCGGAGGCTGGATAAAAATGAACAGGCATCATGTCTGTTGAATTATTTGACTTGATTGCGTTGTTAGTTCTTATGATCAACGGCTTATGCCTATTTGAGCTTTCATAGGTAATTAGTTGCGTGGAATTAAGGTTGGAATTCCATTGAACTGTAAACAGAAAACTACGCAATGAACCCTACATGTACGATGACATAGGTTATCCATGGAAGCAAAATGAAGAGCTAAGTGGAACCCCTAACCTGAAACCGCTGTTAAGTTACTTTTAGAGATTCAACACAACTATATGGATGCTTCATCTTAAACGCTGTTGAATAACACGAAGTAATCATAATTTGTCGCTAGAAGCCCTAGCACCCTATGCAAAAAATCGTCACTGAGTTGGTGTCTCTTCGCACCTTACTGAGATAGAAAAAAGCAAAAACTAATATACCAAAAACACCATTCTCTTTGTCGTACTTCATGAACACAGACCATCATTCTGCGCCGTCAAAGTATTGTTTGCAACGAGGCGATAACCTTGGAAAGTTTATGAAGATTTTCACCTAAGGCGACTTTACTTTTTGATGATTGGAAGTAAGCTAATAAGTTACAGTATGGAAAACAAAACTGCTTCTGGTGCTTTATGCATCTACCGACTGCAATACTTTGCATAAACCGGAGAAGTTTAGGTAAAAGTAGAAAAAAAATCATTGTTCTTGTACTCGGGACATGCACACAAGGAATATATGTCGCAGTTTATTTGTACATGAAAACTAACCAGCGGTATCCTGCACTGAGGCGCTTAGGAGATCTGCATGCAAGTAGCAGCAGTGATTTGGGCGACCTCAGTTCCTCCTCAGAAATATGCAAAATTAACCGTCAGCAGAAGGAATAGCAAGAACCATGAACCACAAGTCACCGAGGATTCCGGTAGAATGGACTCCTAGGAGTCCTTGCGTGTGTGCATTTGCCAAGCGCGTACGTCCGTAGATGTCTGCTGCCTCGATCTCTGACTGTCAATGTGCGCGTGTTTCGGCCAGCCGGAATACCTTAGATAACGACGATGCCTTATACTCATCGGTTCAGATATAGGATCATATCTATGCTCCTAAAACTTGCCGCAGGATAGTACTACAGCAACTGATGCTCTTAAGTCAGCGTTCCTAAAGTGGCTTTATGGATAGTAGGGAAAAGTGTTGCTAAACCAGCAAAATTGGTGCTTTTAATTGATAGTTCTTTTTTTAACCTAAGAGGTTCTAACGCACGATTCTGAGGAAATAAGGGCTCTCGACAATTTTTTCCCGCGTATAACAAGCTTGTATCATCTAATCGCTGTCGTTTTCAAGTTTTGGATGACACTTCTGTGATTGAATTGACAGCACAGAAGTACTACTCTACTTTAACACGGTGATTCCTATCAGTCACGTGAATAGCGATAGTCCGCGCAAATGCCTTCACTAGTAATTGATTACATTAAAACGAGCGCTATTTACTCAACCGATCGGTTTAATATGTTTAATTGTTAAAACATCGCAATATCAACGAAGCCACTGTTTTCGTAACATGGATAAAGTGTGGTTAAAATCACATTAAGATAATAAAAATAAAAACACTGATAAATGAAAGGTTCGTAAGATTTCCGTGGGAAGAAATAACTTCAACGGTAACCATGATTTTCAGTATATCATTTCACCTTTTGATTAAAGGTTTTTTAAAACAGTCTGATTAAAGATAATTATAACTAAAGAAGCTGTAAACATTTGCAATTTAACGGGGATAAAATTTAACGTGAAAGTGATATAAGGAAATCGATTTTGGGTAACAGCGGTGGCTTTCAGTTATTATCCTCTGGCTGGGACGGTTTGGCTGTCAGATCAACCATGCAGCAGCTAAACAAATAAGAGACCTAGTTGAGGTTCATCATAAAATAAACATTAATGATTTGCGGATTGCAATGCAAAAAAATTCAATTTGCGCCATATATAATGCACGTGACAGTATATATGAAGTGTCCAAAATTATTTTGCGTGTAATGTCATTCACCCGACCGTTGCTTTGGTAACTGATGGATTCGAGTCGCCTATAAGCGTCTTGAACATCGGCCAAGAACCTCATTTTCGTTATCGTGTGACTGACTAAAAGTTCGCCATTCTTCCGGTCAAACCAGCTTGGATGGACCGAAAAAGAAAATTTGTTCGATAAGGTTATTCATTTAAGCCACCGATAAAATAGAAACGAGTTCACGTTATCCCACTAAATATCTTGAATTCCATCCACTTCACTCACAAGAAACGGTCGTTGAAAACGAGGGAAGAATATAGACAGGAACTCCAAATTTTTGTCTCTTCCCATGTATATTAAGGGCAATTCAAATCTAACACGTTATGCATGAATGCGCTCTCTTCCCTACCTCTTCAAACACAAGCTTATATGGGAATACAAATAAACAAACCATATACCAGCAATATAACTACGAACAAACTAACACGCAGACACAGATTAGTCAAAAACAATACCATGCGAACCAGAAATTGACTGAGAACCAACAGGGCTATTCTGTTGACGAACACGTCTGCGAAATAGATTTTTTTTCTCAAAAACGGCTTTTCAGCTATAACACGGTTCTGTCTAATTCTGTTTCTGAATGTATATTTGTACGAGTATGTGTATTTCTAAAGTATTCGTGTTTGTATGCATTTATTCACATATGCAGGCAGGCATCTATGTAAGTGTGCAAGCACGTATGTAGGTATGTGTGCACTTATGCATGTATGCACGTATATATGTACCTATATGTGCATATGTGCACGTACATATGCATGTAATATGTATGCGTGTGTGTACGTCTGCATGCACGTAGGCTGGTACTTTTGTGTCCGTCTATGAAAGTTTCATTCAGGCAAAAATGCATAAAGTGAAATGAAACAGAATCTGAATGAACTGCATATTTTGTTGCAATAATAATCTGACACAAATCGAACCATCAACCTCACTACAAGTTTTCACTAGACGTATGGACCGATTTTTCATTGCGTCATTTGACGGGTTCCTTGAAACACTCGGTGGTTAGCTCAAGTTATTGATTGATTTTTCTTCCTCCAGCTGATCACGATTTACATAATTTGCTGTAACAAAGAACAAGCAAAAATAGTAGTCACAGTATTTGGAACAGTTAGACATACTATCTAGAAGTTCGTAAAGCCGTGAGGAGAACATTTCTGTTCACCATTCAGGATGGTGAAATTGAAACTAACTTCAGAATTCAGTGATTAACTGGACCTTTGAAATACGACGAGATCATGCGGTGATCATCATCTTTAAATATCAGTTAGCGTAGCTTATTTTGCTTCTAGTTCCCCGAGGCATAGCAAATAAATTGGCTAACGGTGACCAGTACCTATATTGATAACTCCCGTGACGGCATATACAACACTTTTCTTAGTAAGCGGCCTCAGTAGTTCCACGGACGGATGAAACCGATCCCGAAACTGCGGATACGTTGTTCAGCAAAAAATAATATCATTTCGAGGGATCTCAAGCTACCAATGAATTAGCAAATGCACTGCATCATTTGCAACCATTCGCAACAATTCGTCGAGGATGCGGAAATGGGTAAATCCGCTGACCAGTTTACATTGTGGAATTGCACAGGGCATCGAAACGACACCTATTTGTTTCTAAGTTTTTCTGAGATTTAAAATTTATTCGTAAGGACAACAGACCCTGCACCTTTCAACAACGTTTTGGATCTGTTAGATTCCGTTCAGCTTAGTATTTCGATTTTTGACGGAAATGATTTTCAGAATTCTGGAAATTAGAAGGCAGTCAAAGGGGTTTCGAGAAACTCAGGCAGACAGAGGTAGAAGTAGATCGTTATTTACATTTGCCAAGCTTTACACGACTAGAGCACAAACTTACACCTTTGAGAACCCTTAATCGTCCTAACAATGTTATTTGTCTATCAAACTTTCCGGCAGAAAAAATATTATTCTTTGTAAAATATGGTTATCCAGAAAAGTTCTTCGAGGCGCACAGTCGATAAAGTTAAAGAATAACCCTATTTACAACCCAACCCAACAAAGACTGGACTTCGAGGAGAATCGTATTCCCAAGGATGCGCGCCTCAAATTCATTTCGGCCATACACCAAGTCATATCAGCCAGCCACCCAGAGGATTAGTTTAACCAAAGTCCATTTGGGTAGGCTATTTTGCTTCATACCTAGTATATCAGCTCCCTGGGTCTGAGGGAAAGTACATATTGGTTGATCGGAACATGAACTATCACTAAAGGTATCAGAACATGTCCGTAATTGTCCGTCTAAGCCACAAAACACACTAGACAGGTTTGTGGATTTTAATCCGGTTTCATCGATCGCAAGGCGCTTGATAACAGCCAAACACTCAGCTGATTTCAGTTAATTCTTCAAACATCTGTCCTGCAATAGCGACCCCCAATATCTAAGTGCTAAGAGCACAAATATCACTCAACTTAAGTAACCTAGTTCTTCCCACACAGAAACCATTGCTATAAATTTCACTTAAGTTACAGGAATAAATTAAGCTCTTTGCTTTATAGAATTTGCCTTTTGTGCCGGTTCACTGTAGTTGACAACCAAACTGTTTTACTTGGGTGGGTAAATCTGGCAATGAGAAATGCACCGGACACAGTGCTCGGGAAATATTGTTGAACTGCATTGAAATGAATCGTAGAATTCAAGATTTGAAGCGCTTCTTTTATTAAAAAGCCTCAATGAAAAAATTAGATTCACGTGCTCCTAGTAGTTCAGCACAATGCTCTGAATACGAATTTGTGAACGACTTGGTACACAGTGCATAAATCACGGGAGTATAGATCTCGCGAACATGATACACTAGTTCTGTTCAAAATCAATCCGTACAATCGATTTTCCAATGGATCCGTGACCAGAGAAATAGCAAGACGATCAACATGACTTAGCTACTAAAACCAGTGGTTTATCAGTTCTCCGCTGTATATATATATATATACATATTTAAATGTAAATGAGCCTGCACTTCCTGGAGGTTTGTGCCCTTCCGTAAACAAGAATAGTACTTACGTATTTCCTCTTATTTCGTAGTGAAAGCTTAGAGGAAAGGGGAATTGATAAACCATTGGTTTTAGTAGCTAAGTTATGTTGATCGTCTTGCTATTTTTCTGGTCACATCCATTGGCAAATCGATTATACGGATTGATTTCGCACAGAACTAGTGTATCATGTTCGCGAGATCTATACTAGCATATATATATATATATATATACATATATAAAAACCCCACAGTAACAATGTCGGGTTGTCAACCTCAAAAGTAACCTGACGTAAATTAATAAAGTTGCCCGAATCTCTACCAATAATTTATTTTTTAGAGCTGAGTTCCAAGAATCGATTATGATGTGAGTTCCTTGAAATGTTGGAAATGCGATCAACATGGTATGTAAGTAGGTCATTTCATTTGACAACTATTGTTGTTGTGCGATATGAAAGATGTATTTTATCTGGAATCTGGTAAGAAAAGCATGGCGGTGTATTTTGTTTTCGGACACAATTAATCTTGCACTACCATGCTCTGGTTTTGGTTTCCACCTTGCAGCATCGAATTATTGTGAAAGGCAAAATATCACAGGAGAACTAGACAGAAGCGGGAACTAGTCGAATGCATGTTGCCAGTGAAAATCGGATTTGGACGTATCGCATAAGATCTGGAGCCATTTCGTTGGAAGATCTCGTGCATCCTACCTTGGTATTCAGACGCAACCTCCTCGGTAGAGTTTATCGGTTAAGTTCATATTATTTTATCAACTCCTGGGTTGACCACTCTAAACCACTACGTGTTAGATAGAACCACTCACGTGGAGCAAGTCACTCTGCGGACATGCACAACACTTGTCCAAATCACAATATTGCATCAAAATGAAGTGTCTATTTGGGAGGTTAAGGTCAATATTCCAATTCTCTGTGCCTAACCTTAAATGTGCTAAGATAGTTCTCTTACTGTTATCTAGAAGCACTACTAAAGCACCACTGCTCAAACGAGGACAGTTTCCTACATTTATCTTAAAAATAAAATGGTCGGTCTTATCGCTATACTAATAACCCCAACGTTTTATCCAAGGGCGTGTATGTCGCGTCGAAACCACAGATATCTAAAGATGTTGGACACTAATCGAGCATTGCGTGTCGGCAACAAAATTCAGTTGGTGCAGCATCAATATGTAAGATACAACTGTCCAAATAACAAAACTATCTACCTTGGCTATCTCATGCTCTGAAAGAACAAGGCTCATGAATCCGATAGATGTTTCCTGTTTTAATTGACTCACGACTTCCGTGAAACACTCTTCACGCACATAAAGAGATTGAAGCAAATGAGTAGCTTCAACAAGCAAGAGCGTTTGTTGACTTTTCATTTTCTAATAAGTATTTTAAGGAATGGAACAACGTGGGTCAGATTGTCACGGACCAAGGCACATTGTCCATGTTGTCATATATTGCAATTCTTTAGACGTTGTTAAGTTCATCCCCTGTAACCTGACAGTAAATGCAGAATATCGCAGGGTTCAAACGGGTTTTCTGATATTTGTATCCATTAGGAATTTCACGAATAATAAAGAGACTTCCATATAACGAAGATTGAAGTTCATCGTCGGGCAGCAAAAGCAGAAAGATTATCAATAAATTCCCAGTCTTGGTTAGGTTCCGTAGCTCGTGGTTATGTCAATAAGAACACAGGCCAACTAGCCCATACATATATATATATATATATGTAGCAGACAAAACAGTGTCATGGTGCATCGTGAAAATTCTTCTGTATAACTAGGCTTCTGCTGACACTATACCGTGATCAAGTGAACAGAGTAAGCGCTTTCGTCACTGGTAACCCTTCTGAATCAAAAGTTCGAGTCATCCCAAAGTTTGCATTGAAAATGTCATCGGCGACGAGTTAAACTGGGTCCGCTACTTGAGCCGTTCAAAAGAAAGAAACCTATAATGCATCTTCAGATTCGTAATGTTTCTGTATTTTGCTTGAGGCAGTGAACATCTGAGTTTTTATTTGAAGATTTTGTAACATTAAAATTACATCGCGATTCGGAATGTTTGCAGTGAGCCAACGCTTCGGTTACCTTCGGTCAAATGTTTTCAAAACAAGTTTGCAATCGTTTATTCGTTCGTTTCATCTACTCGCAAATTGGGACTTTGACGTCTCACGAGGAGCCGGCTGGTGGGAGGAATAACGATTTATTTTGCAACTGAACGTAGACCGATTTTTCGACTATCATCACCAAAAGTTGTGACATTGTTGCAAACCATGAAATGGTTTAAACGATGGAATCTGAAGGCCCAAAAATTCTCGTTAAACTTCAGCATTCAGACGAATGAATCAAACTGAACTAAAATGGCATTCTGGTATTGTTACAATATGCTAGACTTTCGAACTTGGGACTTTCGTTTAGCTTATACCAGCATGGAATGAACTGGCCGGAGCAAAGATGAGTGTAATCCGCTTAATGTGAATTGGATAATTTATCAATACTCGTTTGTTTTACATTAGCTTCAACAGCACCGATAGAGTCAAGTCCCTTGAGAAAGATAAAAGGTACGGCATAACTTGGATCACACGGAAGATATAAAACGCTTATGTTTAGAATTAGTTTAAGATGCGCGACCGACGTCACTTTTTGAAATACTGTCGGAAGTTAGACGACCTTACCGATCTCATTTCTTCTAACAGTCATATGCGAACACAAACATGCACACACCAAAACAAGTTTCATTTCACCTCTGTACAGACTTTTCACTCGCACCTGGACACCTGTAGGAACAAGGAGCTTTGAATGTGAAACAGACTTTGAATAATTAGTATCGAAAGACGTACTCGATTTTTTAAAAAATGGCCGAATATTTACATACAACAAGTAGCACAGGAATGAATACGTAATGTTTCTTCCATTCAAACATGTACATACACTCACGAACACCGTATATCAGTGACGCAATCTGTTCTTTCGCTTTTTCCCCTTTCCCGCGGAATTCTACACATGCAAATCCATCTTCTGATTGGCTCATTTTGCAGCGCGATTTTAATAAGGGAACTGCCAGATTTCTACAGAATAAAGACTGTTGATTTTACTGCATATTACTCATTTTAGTGTCACATTGAAGTACTGGGGTGTCAGTTTGCGTTCATGGTCTTACTATTTCAAAGTGTTTTCCAGTATACTCATTGCGTTGTTTTTGAAGTCAGAATTTTAACTAAGTATGAAGTCTCTCTTCGACGGCGTCGACCACACTGCACTATAATCATGCGTTTATATGAAGCAACCATAAATGTTTAATGACAATGCAATTATTGGACATCATTTTGAAATGCAGTTAATGATCTAACCTCCTATACTTGTGGAATCGTCCCTGGTTTTCTTACATTCTCGCATTCTTTGACCAATAGAATCGGAAAGTACGGTTTCATGTCTCCAGTGCGTTTTGTTTATGCCTCTCATTATAGACTCCATTTTGGTATTTCGAAAGAAGAAAGAAGGCAAAACAGACTGCGGCTTGACGTGGGTGTGTGTGAAGGGTTAGACCTACTGCCAACAAGTTCCTCCACACGTCCTAGTTTGCAGTCAAAATTTACCGAACGTCCTTGCTGTCCTTTTCTCTTCAGGCAAAAGCGATGTCGAGGCGGAAGCGTTCAGCTGCTTTCCTATAGAAACCACAAACACAAGGGTGCAGATTAGGGAAAAGTACCAAAGATGACAATCATAATCCGTCCTTTTACTTTGCATTTTACTTTGGCATTCTTGTTAGCAGCAACCAGGATTCCGCATCAAGTTTCAAGTGGTTGGTTATCTGTCTCTTAGTTTATATACATATATATATATATATATAGCAATGGAAAATTTTGCTTGCACATTCAAAACACATTTGATCAAGCATTGTAATTCTTGGACAGAAGTGAAACTTGATTCCCTCAAAACTAGGTCACATGAGACCAACCAATCTCTAGTATTAGCAAAATTTATTATGAAAAAATTGTTCATATCATTTCCAAACTGCGGGGTGATAACATTTCCTTCCGAACGCCATTTTGTGAAAAACCCCACACTGATTAATCCGTCTGTCAGTGGGTCAAAGACTATACATTTTGTGAAAAAATTCGAATCAAATTATCCATTATCCTTAACAACCTGCATCTCCAGCCACACCGAAATTCGACTGCATATATTGACTTGTATATCTCTGAAGGTAAACAGAAAGATAAGATTGGAATAGTAAAAGTCCATATCACATGAATACTCTGTTATCATTGTCGCTAGTCAGATGTTTTTGTTATCCTAGCCTCTGCATGCTCATGATCTTCATGAGACTACGTAATGACTTGTAAGGTGTTCGTCTTCCAATCGATAAAAAGTTATCCAGTTGGTCACAGTTGTGATTCTACGATGAACTGTGCGACATCGATCGCTGGTTTACGCTCTGAGCGCGCAAATTACGAAGCTGTGAAAACAACGCAACACTGTCAAACACAATTAGGAAGAACGAGAGATAATAATCCCTAGACAGTCTCGAGTCACCAGCATGCCCTGTACTAATTTTAAGTAGTACCAACCTGGAGATAAATTAAACATGAGTTACTACGTAATGCTTGTCGAGATAATGCCGAGAATCTTCCATTCATCCTAGTATTTGTTGGACATAGATGCTATGAGGCGGGAAGCTACACTACACTTGAGTTCAAACGTCTTAAAACGATTTCCAGTTCGCCTAAACAGGATTCACTTTAGGCAGCCCTAATGAATTTACATGATTTGTGGACACTCTCCGTCGAACAACAGTTGCTGATTTAAACAAGGCAATGCGTTTTTAATTTCGGCGCCTAAGTGGTTATCAACCAAGCCCCTTTCCTCCAAATGACAGTATGGCGGTGCCAGTCGAGTCTGTCGCGAATGCTTTCTACCTGCGATATAGTCGCCGTAATGAACTCCAACGATCAATTATAAGGTTCATAAACGGAAAAAATTCCAGCGAGGACTCACACTGCCTCCGAAATACAACGTAACTAAATCTCATCAGTTTTCTTGTATCCTTCTTGATGAAATTAATAAAACGCAGAATTTTTCCCGTACAAGTCTCTAAAAATCGGCAAACATGCACATTTGCCACCAGTCAGAAGTTTGCATCCGATTGAACTTTAAAGGATCAACTTTGTAAGACCAGTTAGTGGTGAATTTGGTCTTTTTGCTTTCATATTTGGTCTAATCGGCTATGTACGTTTCGCTCTTTCTGATGCCGACATAAATTATTCCTAGGATCTTTTGAAACGAATAATCTTGGCCTCGGAATTGAGTTTATATTTCTCATTTATTCTTCTGTTCCGGTGCCGATTCATACTTGAATAATAGAGCAAATAGATAGGGAAAAATCGTTTTTCCACGAATCTTGTTTTTCCGTGAATCCAATAGCACATTTAGACCGGCACGATTCAGACAATTGGAAGGAGCAAAAAAGACAGAGACTCGTTTCCGCATTCGATATCACACTGGCATGGCTTGAACATTCAACGCCATGTCTTTTGTTCTCGTGCCTACAGATCACAAACTGGCTTGTTTAAGCCGTATACGTCCAACCGATAACACAGCAAACGTGAGCACCTCAGTCTTCGTTGTTCTCTTTCCCCGCCGGAGCCGTTGCAATTGGATGAGCACAGAGCCCTGAAAACGTGATCGTTTGCCAGCCTATGCTCGTGGACTGTGGACACTTTGAGGCGGGAATTAGGTTAAGTGGTTATTTACATTTCGGACGTGTATAACCCGTTGTGTCAAGTCGATTTTCACTGTTGAAATTTTGCTTCCTGATGAAGCTCAGTGATCCAGTTTTGCTGAAGAGTAGCCAGAAGAATCATTCAGTTATTCAGAACGAAACCGGGACTTCTTCAATTCTAGGTAAGGCAAAATCACGCAATTCGAATACTACGAGAAATCAGCGGTTTCCTCTGACCGTGACGAATTCTGTTGCTCTCAGTTGACTGCGGCGGATAGAATAGTGATCAAAAAGACAAAGAAACCCACGAAAAATCAAACCATGGGGAACGCCACAATCAATCATTATGCTCTGTCGTCGCAACTGACAAATAAAGCCTCATCGATTTGCATGAACTTGTCATCTCCAATGGGGCACCATTCTGGTGCCATTTTTAACGGTTTCTTTACTGGATAGAGTTCACAAAACGGACGAGTGAACCTTTCAAATGGCTCTTTTGCAGTAAAATTATCTTTAAGATGGAGAAAAATAGAGAAGGAGGAGTCTGTTCTGAGGGTGACAACTGATTAGTATCACATCTCACGGAGCATATCATTATGGAAGTGGGAATTACTTGGCTCTCCCTAAAAACCACAGCAGCGGGTAAACCAGTTGGCCTCTCGAAAGCCAATAGTTAGAAGTTACGAACCCATACGGGTGACATATTCAAGTTCGGTTAACCGACGCTTTCGTGCACCCAAATAAGGATGAGGGATTCGATATAACGATGGAACTGTTTATCTATGAATTCCTAGACAGTGGTTCAGTAGTTATCCTTTGCAAAAAACCTCAGCAAAAAGCAGTCTGTTCAGAACTTCAGTTTTACTACGCCAGAAATAAAATGTTTGCTCAAATCAAAGTACTGGTTCATCTGAGAACCTCGCTGTATAACTTGGGCTATAACTGAGGTGAAAAGAGTCGTCTCGTAATTGCATTTTCGAAAAAGATATTCACCTAGTGCTTGACAGCTAATCACGATTAAGAAGGTAACACTACTCAGTGACAGTTGATCTATTTATGCATTGCTAAATGAGTGTGCGAGTCCTCGACCCTGTAATGGGTCTAAATAATTCTGCAAAATACTGTTTCCCGCAATTATTTCTTAATGTAAAATGCAAACATCATCCGAATCAAAAAACCACAGTTTGAATGTGCCAAAATAAATTGAAGTTTGTAACGTGCATCATAGACTTTTATTAATCTTGTTTTCTACATTTGATCAGTGGATACGGCAGGTTCGTCAGAACTTGGCTAGCAAAATTCATCCGGACAAAACACATTTATATGGTGCTGCCTCACTGTAGAGCAAGCGATATCCGATCAACTATAACGGAATCAGTATTATAAGAGACGGTGTGGCATTTCAGAAAAAAGTATGCACCTCGTCTGACTACTGATATTGTCAACAGCTGCAATACGACGGGATTCCCCAAATTTGTACTAAACTAGCGCGGGATCAATTCGATCCATTTTCAAGATTGCTACCAGTGCGATATTTTAGTGATAGTAGCTCTTACAGTCGGCGCATCACAAAAGTAGCTAAGTGCGATCAAGCACCATTCGATATAAACCTGGAACGGTGTGTGTCTACTAGGCTCCAGAAGGAGGACAGTAGACTGAGATCAACAATTCAGCCATGCACGCAAACTCCACTGTAGTCCATTTTGTTTTCGGATGTCACGGCTGTTCTCGGGCCACGTATGCACCTACAAACTGACTTTCACAGACGAAATGAACAGAAATCTAAGATCTGAGCTCTGCTCAGTGTGCAACTGAATCACTGGACAGTAATCAGTGGAGACATCACGCAATGACTAGATTTCTGTCAATCGCTCGTGGGCTGAAGAGACAACGGACAAAGAGTAAATGTCTAACCAGCGGTAGACACTCGCGTATTTGACTGAACCAACAAGTGAATCTTTAAGCCAAAGTTAACTACTACCTGGTCGTGTCAGATTGTTGCGGTAGTGGATTTTTCCATATCTCTGTTAATAAAGATCAGACTCTACTTTGGAATCACACGACTTCTATTAATGTCATGCCGAAATGACCTCGAATTATTATTATTATTATTGTTATTACTATCATTATTACACCGGAATACAATCTTGGTGCTGTGATTTGATAAATCGTAAAGGTATACCTGTAACCTTCATCTTCTATAATGAATTTGATGTAAGAACGAGTTAAAAGATTACACGATTTATTTACGGAGTAGTTCCTCTGCCTCTAAAGTAAGCTGTATTTCAGATTAACAGTTATTTACAGTGATGGGAATGGAATATTCAGCGACTTTGAACGTAATTCAAGTCGGTTCAAGGTGCTGAATTCCTTAGTTGAATCCATCATACGCATGTAAATCCAAATATACGTAAAGGAATATGTCACCCAAAATCGCCAAATAACCAAATTTCACGAAATGTGTACGATTTTCCGACATGAGTGGAAATGAGTCAGTCGGGATTTTATGGCGCACCAGAATGCAATACACAAAGATACCTTTTGTAATAATACAACCACTGCCTGCCTTAATTTAACTGCAGTCTTTGGCCAACTTGGCGGTGCGAATGGCACCTCTGAAGTCATCAAAAGCATGTACTGGGAGACTTCGTCTCTTATTTCTCCTTTTGTGTGCAAACATCCGAAGCCAATTTTGAAATGAGGAGAGTCGTTTGCTTGGGTTCAGCAAAAAAATACTGAGGATTTCAGCTCAATATGCATATTTCCAACGGTTTTGAATATTCGTGTGTTTCGTAGCTCAGGTTTTGTGAGCTCTGATCATGGCTTTTAGATCAGTGCGCAGGCAGTGGCCTCCCTGTTTCGTTTCATTTATAGTAACGCTGCCCCAGATGTGACCTTGACCCCAGAATAAGCCCGCCCTTCAGGTTGCTATTGCTTTGACCTTAAACTAGTAGTTGCAAATCTTGGGAAATCTGTGTGCTTACCTTGTTAATCAGTTTGACTGGGTTAATTTACGGTGAACATCACCAGCGCAAACGCATATATATGCACTCGTTTACTCGGTTATTCAAAAGATATTCATTGTGTTCTTTTCAGAATTAACACATCTGCTTATCAACCGTTTGCTATAGTCAGGTGGAGAACTACGTTACCCGAAGGTCATTTTCGTGTGCACCTAGAGCGGTATACTTGCAGCATGCTTTTTCATATTTTAGATGATAGGATCAATTAATTTTCAATGTTATGGTGCCAAAAGCGTCATTCAATCATAAGTTGCATCAAAAATATTTAATGATGGGACAACATGAAGTCTGGTTGTCAGTTTGCTTGAGGCCAGATAAGATGACATGAAGCGCTATCATTGTCCAGGCTGCCAAGTCCCGCTTTGCTTAAAAGTGACTTTTGCGTCTATCTGCCGAATGAAGGGCTTTATAAATATCGGCAAATATGGAGGAAATGTACAGACCGCATTGCTTTGAGAAGCGGTAGGTCCGGATGAATTAATACGAAAAGGAAAAGTTGTTCCGTTCTTTAATACCTTTATTGTACTGAACTGTACTTTATGGTATTGTACCGGAATTTCTTGTGCTGTATGACAGAATCGTGATAGTTAGGAAGCGTACATTTCAGTCGACATCAAAATAGAGTAAAATGGATTATTACACATGATAAAAAACTAAACCCGTCAGGGTGCAAGAAGATAAGTGGTGGACATTGAGCTAGTCATTTTCAGTTGTGAAAGTTCGAGCCAAAATCTTTCACAATTTCTTCCTTACTAATCAAAATGCTTGCTAATAATGGAACAGTAGAGTTGCAGTAAACGTTAATACGACAGGTGATTGGCCTGCAATCCGAAAGTGTGGATGTATGCAAATGAGAAGAAGGCGAGGCGATGGGTAGGATTTGCGGGAATGTTCATGGAAAATTATTAATACTTCTTGATGTGCAAGGCACATGCTTTATCAATAACAGAGGCAACAAGAACAGAAGAAACATAGGTGATGAAAGACGGACCTCGGTAAACTAAACGAAAATCATTCTTCGGTAGGCCCGGAAAAATAACGGCAGAACAATGGAATTAGAAAGGGAGAACATTTTGATGGATAGAAGAAGTCACATCAGTTTGCTTTGCCCCAAACTGTTTCATTCTGCAAATTTGAAAAGACGGAAAAGGTATTCGTTCGACACAGCTGAAGATGTAGGAAGGCCACCCCAAATTGATGTAGATAGTAACACCCAAGTGTTTTACATATTCGGCCCTGGAAACGGCAGCGGTATAAATTATTGAAAGTTGATTGGGAGATGAAGAACAAGAAAGCTTACAAGTGCACTCGATACATCTAAATATATAAAGGTGAAAAGCAAACTGAGAAGGAAAGTTATGAGTATCCCCCAAATTTTCTGAGAGGATGGCTAAGTCCGACTGGCTGGAAACTGACCGACAGAGCACAACACCATAGCGGTATCTGAGATATTGCGCAATGGGTCAGTGGATAAATCGCTGAGGTAAGCAGGGAAAAGACGATATGAAGGAACAACTCTTTGAAAAAGGGATTTTAGTAAAGGGCTGCACAAGCGTTGATTTCTATTGCAAAGTAGCGTTTTAACTCCGATGGCATGGAAACGGAACATCCAAAAGACCACTTGCCGTGCGAATAATTTGTAAACCCCTTGCTTGATGATGACAACTGCACCAGGGAGGTTTTAGAGTCTGAACAAATTGTTTCTGCGCCCACAGCGGAGGGGGAAAGGGTTACACAAACCAATATGTACGGCTTTGGCTGTGTTTAAGATGCCCCGCTTGAAAGTTCTTGATTGTTTGCTCCTAACATTGTAAATGATGCAAAAGGTACGCGTCATGTTCATTGGGTGATTTGACTCGACACGTTTTGAACATGCCGCACTAATAATTACCTTGACTGTTCCTGTGCTCAACCAAGGTGGATGGTGTTCACTAGGATAATCGGACAAACGCCTGTTTTTGCGGCCAATAAACCTAGTCCCACAGAAGTAGGTGAATGAATACACACAGAATGACGCTACAGAATCCGGCAATCTGTCCTTTGTTTGGAAATATGATCGGTTTGAATTTGAATGCCGTTTTCAACTGTACAGCAAATAATGTTCTACTGATTAGGCTTGACAGTCTCCGTTGGATAATTTCCGCTTCGGTGTCATCTTTGAAAAGCAAACGAACGTATACGGGTTTTTATTGGTCCTATTTCTTTTCGTCTTCGTGTTTTTCCATAGCCTCATTTATGAGTCTTTCGCGATATCCGTTTTACGAACAGGCTTCGCAGGAAACGAAGTTCATTTTCAGTTGTATCGTCAGTACATATTTTCTTGCTCTATCATATAAACAGCATACTGGGTTTTATTCGCGGGTAACGTTACAAATCTGTGAAAATTAATGCACTTTCTGTTTCACGTTGCTTTTCTATAGGGTGATACATATGCAGACCGGTCGCAGCGACGCCTTAGGTACATACGTAATTATGGTAAACTGTGGTGTTTCTTTTTCTAGTGCAAAGTGTACCTCTGGATGGACATTAACAAACAAGTGGTTTAGGATCTAGCTGTGCGACAAATTGATCAGAAGCATGCACGCATTCTTAGAGTTGTGAACTGATGTGACTGCAAACCGACAACCCCCTTGATCCATTCCCAACCATATTTGATGTTATGTATTGGTATGAGTACGAATAATTGAAAACCTTATATTGCCTTAAATGTCCCGTGGGATTTTTCAAACTTCCAGTTTTATTCTCGCCTAAAAATGAAATAACGCTTACCACGAAATAGATATAGCACACTAAGTGACCGACATCACACAAATGCGCACTCCCAGTAATTCTTGTTGAGAAATCCGAGAGAATAAGGACACCGAGAACATGATTACCGCCTAATTCAAAATCTATCTACTCATGAGTACCATAAGCCAGATTCAATAATTTCGCAATACGTTTTCTGAACTGGAGTTTGTCCGTTATTGCCGCACCTTACGCAGCAGGAGCAATAATTGAATGGACTAACTCTAGTCTATAGGAACAGAAAGTACGGTTGTATGTTGTGCATAAATTCAATTTCAGCAATCAGATTTTAATATTCCAATTAAACAACCCTGTCAATAGGGGGTTGCATTGCCTGTAAGCACTGTGAAATGCTTGACGACGGCCAGAATAAGTTAAATATTTGGCTGTGGGAATAAAGCAGTAAGATGGGAAGTTCAATTGTGATCATCGCAGCGGTCGGAAACCTTTTATCGGCATATATAACAGGGATTATTGTTATTCAGGATGCATCTTCCTATTTCCGTTGTCCCTCTATGACCGGATGCCTATTATTTCATCACACAATCAATCGGATTTGGCCCGTTTTTTGAAGCGGAGATAATGGCTCTATAAAATAAAATATATAGAAAAAAAGATCCACTGGTCAATGCTAATTAGTCTTCCGTTCCAGTTATGAGATTATCAGTGACCCTATTTAATGGTTTGTTAGTGATAATATTTCTTTCATGACAAATGGAGAAACTAGGATGTAACTTCCAGCTAGATAACTGGTCAGCAGGTGAGCACACTTGATCATATAATTGACTCGATAAACAGAGGACGTTAGAAGTGGTCCGCTGTGGTCATATGGCAGCGTTCAGGAAAAAATATCTTGTTTATCATATATCTAAACGCAAATGATAAATTGAAAACACTGAAAAATTGGAATTTCCACAAGAAGGCGATGACAAATTAAATACTCAATTACACGGTTAAATTTTATTAGTGATACACATGAATTATTTGAAAATTACCGCTGAGCTCATTAAGAAAACAAAAGTTGGCGAACAAGCTCGTTTTCAGTGATTCGTACTCATGCCATTACATCACTATATATATATATATATCTTAATGCGACAAAATATTTTCACTTAGGAAGGATTTGGATTAGTCATATACATAATATGCGGTGGGGGAAGGGATTTGTGGCATTAATTGTTTTGTTGTCTCAGCGGTTTGTATCTGGGACGGCGGGGTACGGGCAAGGGAGTTTGTATGAAGCGCAACCACAATTGTTTCTTGAAGACTAAAGTGGAGGATTGTGAAGAGGATTGCGACAGCTTCCGCAGTGCTCAAGACGGCGATACTTTGCCAAACTGGATTGTGTGACCTCTGCATCTTATACAGAGGGTTACCGGAAGCTTGCGTCACCATTCACGGTTGGTGGTTAGTCTGTACTAGATGTGAAGACCACTGCGCAAGCTATTAAAGTGACTTAATATTGTTCGTGCCTAACCAATGTCCGGATTGGGTAGACTCAGGCATTGCGTTCAGACAAAGCGCCCTGGTCGTGGGCGAACGATGGTAATAATTGTCCCACCAGGAACATGCTGAATGAATAAGATTACGAAAGAGAGGCTGCAAAATTTCAGGGACTTTGTCTTCACACTATACTGAACAGGGGCGGGATTTGACAGGATACGAAGCCTTGCGCTGCGTAGAATGTCTTTATTGATAGCACTGTGGAGTCAGTTCTTGGTCGTGCTATCTCTGCTAGCGTTGTCACTCTTGAATGGCCGAGATATGTATACTTGGCTTTCCTCTCCACCGTCGCCCTCCTAGGAAGTTCTGTTTATTGTTCCCAACATCTTGTCGATTAAATCTATTGGTGAAACTCACCTATTCAGTGAATATCTCTTCTGACCGTCTGCCAGTTCAGCTTAATGAGTATCTTCTGTGCATATTTAATTTTCGTCCATGGCAATCAGACATCTAATTAAGTCCTGCGTTCAAATTTAGAGGTTACAAGGCTGTGGAATGTTGATGTATTGGCCGCATTCCCTGTGGCTTTCCTGTGTGCTGATCGCCCGAAATGAAATCCCAGTTCTATCTGACGACTTAGTCGAATGATTCTTAGAAACCAATTTCACTGTTTCAGGCCTGCGCATCTTCTGTTTGTGAATTTTATGAATTTGCGTGAGCCTAGGTTGAACACATTCAACAGTTGTTTAAGTTTTTCGTCGAGGGGTTGAGGTACACAGAAGATGTCATCCACATAACGCTTGTATAGGTAGAGCGATTGTATTGACGACTCGAGTGGTCCACGTTCCAGCTTTGTCATGAAAATGTCAGCTAGTACCGGGCCGAGTGGGGATCCATCGGCTATCGTCGTCCTTTTGACGGTAAATTTGATTATTGGAATTTAAATTCGGACGTTGTATGGTACAAAAGAACAATGGTTGTTTCAGATCTGCTATCGGCAAGACTTGTCGCTAAGCCATTTGTTCGCGATGTAAATCACAGATGGTATTTCGATTGTTTGTTCTCCGTTGATCGGAACGTTGGTTAAAAAGGGCGGTGACCGTCTAAAGAAAGCATCCTTCGTGCCGTTCATAGTATTAGTTCGTTTCACGGAATCGATAAGCTCCAAATGTGTCTTTGAGACTGGTTTTGCTACTCTTTCTGCTCTCAATCGGGTCCAGTATACCATAGCTAACCATGGTTTGTCCACTGCATGGGTAGCGTGCCGAGATTGCACACTGTCGAGAATTAGGCCTCGAGGTATCTCCATTTTATGTTAATCTTGGATAGGGCCGTCAAACCTCGGAATAGAGTTTCCCGTAGGCCGACATTTTGTCTCGAATGTCGTCGAGATCTATGATATCCCTAAGATTAATCCGTCATATACCACCGATACTAAACACGGATTTTTTCTATATGATGCGTACTAAATTCACTTTATTCTCCTTCGCATCTTTTTGCAAAAATTTAGATTGTCATCATATGGCTTCCATTCTTAATGTCAGAACTGGGTTCATTTCGACAGTTGCTCACCTACTGTTCCCAGACGCCTCTTGTAAATGATGTCGGATTTTTGAACCCAATTCATAACCGTCGATGCAAAGGTTTGTGTTTCTGACATGTTCACCATGAGATGATTTAAATGCAAGCGAGAGTATTCTCCCCATCAATGTGGCTTGGTGCGACCCGATACTCGGATTTCGTTCAATTGATGAGTTTACCGCATCAAAATGAACCGGAATGCAAACTATAAGTATTGCATTGTTTAACAACAACTTGGATGGTTATGAACTAAATTGCTTCAAAATCAGTATAGCCAGGCATATAAGAGTGTTGCAGCATTTAAGCTGGAACAGTAGGCGTCTGACTATGTAACGAAAATGGAAAGCATCCTGATGACAAATCTTCAAATTTGCAAAAATGGCGAGGAGAATGAAAGAACGCATCAGATAGAAAAATCGTTTGTTTAGTATTTGAGACGGACAAGAACAAAGGAGTATCATAGATTCGAACGAACATTCGAACAAATTCGGCTCTACGGGAAATACTATTCCGAGCGTTGTACGGCCTATACAAGTTACCATAAAAATGCCAGTACTCTGAGGCGCCTATTCTCAGACATGCTGCAATTCGCAACAGCTACCATCGCTGGTGGCAAAATGCGTTAAGCTAGGTACTGGAACCGTTAAGCAGAGGTAGGCAAAACCACAGTCTTCCAAGACACATTTTGGAAGGCTTAATCGATTTCCGTGAAAGAAACTAAAATTGAACGGGACGAAGGATTGCCTTTCACTTTAGACGTGCACGCCATATTTTACCACGTTCCGAATCAACCGGAGAATTCAGGTACCTATGTTGTCGGTAATCACCTCTGTGATTACATTCCGAGAACAATGGCCTTAGCGACAAGTCTTCCGATAGCAGTACTTGAAATCAACCATTGTTCTTTGTACCTTACACGTTCCAATTTTAAATTCAATCAATCAAATTTGACG